>VZQC01013306.1:1020753-1045650 GCA_009823505.1 Rhizomys pruinosus
ATCCTACTAATGAAGCACAAGCAATTAGATATATAGGTATCTAAACAGTACTAATTGTTATGGTAGGTTACTTTGGTATAGACACAGATGTTTGGATGGTATGTTAATCCATGAATTACATTTTTTTCTGTTAGATATGACAGGGTCTTACTGTGGCTTATAACATCTCCTAACTGATTCTTTCCCATTCTCCCTTGCAGTGAGATATTCTGAGTTAAAAGCTTATAGTTTTCTTCAAGTTGAAAGAAATTCAAGATTTCTCTTTCTTGTTCTTCTTGGTTGAGAGACCAAGAAAGAAAGGAGGAAAAGTGATTTACGTTTACTCCTGATCCTTCTTTTTCTACATCACGTACAATTAAATGCTTTTTAAAAAATGTTTATTGATAGATACAAGTACATACAATCAGGGCATGAACATGATTTGATAGATTAAGTAGACTTAATTTCAATACTATAATAAGGGAAAGTTCAAATTCTCACTATTTGTTTCACACCCACAAAAACCATTTCAAGGGAATTAACGATCTCTCAAATCTGATCAGTTTTGGGCAAGTAAACCATGTTTCTTTTTAAGAAGACTGTGCACATGCCCAGGCTCAAGGATATTGAAATCTAGCACATAAAGTGGTAGAAATACAGCCAGTATACTATTCCAACAACAACCATCAATTACAGTTAGGGATTTTCTGTAACAACCAAATGGATAGTCTAATATGACAACAACTCAAGTATTATTGAGCAAAGTGCATTTCTACAATGTTCAGTGTTTCTACTCAGTTTTCTAACTTTAAACAGCCTATGATAACTGGCAGCAGAGAAGGACCTTGCAATAGACTGCCTCTGCTTGAGAACCTATGATGTAATTATTGCATGCTGCTAATACAATGAAATGCTTTTATCTTACCTAAGAAAATTGTATCAGATCCTGAAGTGTTTATAGTCTTTGGAGTTAAGCTGTCTCAGATGTCTTGGAATCACAACATCTGTTGCTTCTCTTCCTTTTTTAAATTTTTTTTTCAAAACCAATTTTTATTGAAGCTGTGTGCATTTCATACAAAACTTCAAATCAAATCTAGACCTGTGCCCCCTTCCCTGCCCCCCCACCCCATCAGAGCTCATGCATTCTGCCAAACATGTTTTTTGTCTTTTTCTCAGGCTCTCTCAAAATTCTCGATGCAGAAGTTCACCATTTCAGTCAGTTCTTTGACCCAGTCTTTTTTATTGTTGTTGTTGTTGTTGTTATTGTTGTTATTCCTTCCAATATGCATCATGATAACTGACCATGCTACCTGATCAAGGAAACAAATTTCTAGCAGATGCAATGCAGGCTGTTGGGGTGGAATCTATTGGCAATTAATGAATACTGGAAAGGAAGGGTCAGTTTCCTTGAGGGATGCAAGGCATGAGAGGTTACCCATATTCCAGTATGAAAGCCATGTACATACAAGGAACACTAAGAGTATACACAGTGGTTTTAATATAATAGAGCACATGAAGTTGGGAGGGATAATTTGTGGCATGGGGGATAGGGGAGAAATGTAGGGGAGGGAATAGGGGAATGCATTTGATTAAACACATGATACATAGTTATGACATCCTTAAACAATAAAAATACAGAATTTTTTAAGTATCCATAAAATGATTTTACCCTTTATTAATACATTAATTTTAGTTTACTTATATTAAAAATGTATGCATATTTAAACACTTGAGTTGAAGGGCTAGGAGTTTACTTATTTGACGCATGAGGATTATTATTAATTATCAAATAAGTATAATTAATTAATCTAAAAGGTGATTGATGACAATCACAATTTTTAAAAGTATGCTCTATGAAAATTTAGTGGCTGTAAAACTTAAAAGTTACAATAATCTCACTTTCTTAGTTGCAATACAGTCTAAATTGGTAATTATTTCACTCTGTATAGATTTTATCTCATTAGTCAAGACTAAGTATATTAAAGTATTTTCTTTTTCCAAACTCTGAAGTGGTTGAAAATAGAAGACATACTAACAATTTTTCATGAATGGGACTAAAAGAAAGTAATATAATTATAAAACAAAGTATTCTTTCCTTTACAACATTGCCATATATAGTGGCAATAATCATTTTCCACTAAGTATCCTGTTTCATTACTGCAAAATTATACTGATTTATTTTCATTCATTAATTTGTTTTATCATTGAAAAAATAATGCTGATACTTTTGTTAATGGTTTATTACAATAAAATTTATATTTTGAGCTTTAAAGTAGTTTGTTCAATAGAAATAAAAATATTATTAATTTATATAATTAGGACAGACATAGAATAAAAATGAATCAGATACAAAACATTTGGATCTACACTTCTACTATTAAGTCTGCACACAGGTGCTGACAGGAGGAATCACAATTTCACAACTGGCTTTCCCATAATCAAATGCTCTTAAAATGTTGACCCATTTATCAAGCTCTGTATATTTATTTTTAAATTATATTTTATAACCTTATTATTTCAGTGTACTCTCTATGTTGGATATTACATATAGATAAGTCCTTTATCTTTTGTGTGATGAGAGATATTACGCACATGCATGTGAAGTATTTATAAAGCACACTAGTATAGTGCTAAAATAATTATGAAGTCTGCATCTATTAAATGAATACCTCAAAAACAGAATATTTCTAATGTTATCCTAAAGCTTCTCCTTAAAATTTTTATTTTTTCAATATCCATTTTTATTGAATTTTTGTGTATTTCATATACTATATCTTAATCATATATAGAAACCCTCACCTATCTAGCCCATCAACAGAATTTCATGCATTATGTCATATATGTTAAGGCCTATCGATTTATGTTTGTGTCCCCAGATGTCCCTTAATATGAGTTCATCCACTGGTCCTGTTCAGGTTATTTAGCACCATTCCATTAAAGAAGACAAACTCTCTCTCACCTAGCAGTGGTCAACTTCTAACAGTTTCTCAGGTAAGTTTGGGGTCTCCTGGACATTTCTGAGAACTTTGTCAGAGAGAGTTTTCATGGGTTTGAGCATGTTGTCACCATTGCTTTAAGTTCCTGTGAACAAGATCCCAGACACTTCAAAGGCTGTTTCCTAGTGGTCATCCACTACCTCTGGCTCTTGTGATCTTTCTGCCCCCATTTTGTCAGTGGACCCTGAGCCATTGGCAGATGAGATTTAATATAGAAGTCCTATCCAGGAACACATATGCAGTCTCTCACTGTACAATTTTGGTCAGTTGTGACTTTCTTTGTTATTGACTCTCTGTTGCATGAAGATGTTTTGCTGGTAAGTTAAGCAATGCATTAGTGTTCTCTCTAACTCATGTTCCAATAAGTTATCTGAGGCTTAGGTACGGAGGCTCCATTGTAGATCTGTCACCAGAGATTGGGCCTCTCACAGACACTTATTTTTCTCTGTGTGATGAGTTGTGGAACTCTGTAATAATCTCCATCTGTTGCAAAAAGAAGCTTTTTGATGAGTGGTGACAGGTGTACTTCTCTGTAAATACAAGGATCCATATTTTTCATACAATATGAAATTACATTTGTCTCAGGATGTGACAGATGGAGAGTTTTCTCTTTGATGTATGTGAATTTCTCTTTCATTCATGTGAATTTGGCTACCATCACTACCATCAGTACCACACATGAGTTCTCTCCCATTGAGCAAGCTTTAAGTCCAACTAGATATCTGATCATTATCCCTGAGATAAAAGGACCATTATTGCATAGATATAAGAAAACAAATGATCCTATTAAAGATGGAATATATATCTGAACACAGAGTTGTCAAAAAAGAAATAAAGATGTGTAAGAAAGATGTTATAAAATGTTCAACAACCTTAATAATTAAGGAAATTGAGATCAAAACCACTTTAAGATTTTTATCTTACCCCAGCCAGAATGGCTAAGATCAAGAGAAAAAAACGACACCAAATGCTGGTAAGGATGTGGGGAAAAAGAGGAATGTTCATTCACTTCTGTTGGGATTGCAATTCTGGTGCAATTGTTGTTGAAAGCAGTGTGCATTTAAGTTACAATTTGTGTTATTTTATGCAACCCTCAGACCACGACAGGAGAGGGAGATTGTAACACCCAGAGGCCCAGGAAGACCAGATCAAAGCCTTGTCTTCATAACACTGTAGGACAGCTGCATTTCATGTTCTCATAGCAGCTGTGGTTGCCACACAGACCTGCATGAGATCAAGCTGGTGGCCATTCTATCCTGCAATGGAAGCGGTTCATGAGTCCCCACTCTTCACTGAGGAGCCATGGACTGTTGTTGATGGCTTCTGGGAGAAGGAAAGCCAGTTCTCTTGGTAGGATGACCACTCTCCAGTGAATGTTTGCACACCAGGTACCATATTAAAAACACAGAGTGGACTGAGCAGTTTATTAAAAGAACAGACAAAGAAGACGTGAAGTTGAGGGGGTTAAGGATATGGGGGTGGAGAGGGTACAAATATAATCAAATTACATTGCTTAAAATTCTCAAAGAATATACATACATATATATATATATATATATATATGTGTGTGTGTGTGTGTGTGTGTGTGTGTGTGTGTGTATAATATCATCAATAAACTACCCATAATTCAATACTGTCATATTATTCAAGATATTAATCTCATCTCTTGGAACATTCCTAAAATCACATAGAGGGCTTTTTTGACATTATCAATGTTTAAAACAACACACTTGTACCCATTCCTAATGAAAATATTTTCTTTCCAATGGTTGCCTAATTCAAGATGAAAGTGAAAGATTTTTCATTCGTTGCTCAAATACTATATTTTTAGTAAATGATGGTTAGTCTATGTAGATCCCCAGCTTATCTAACACATCCATAACTACTGTGCTTTTTGGCAAATAGTTTTGATCTTTGTAAAATACATAGTAAATCTCCACAATAATTGATCTCTGAAAATCCAGGTCAATAGAATTGATATTACATTTTCAAGAACTTAACATAATTACTGAGATTATCTTGTGTACTGAGTGAAAGTATATTCTACTGTCAACTTTCAATTCCATTCAGGGCCTATATGCTATGCTATGTGATGTCATCTGGTGATAATTGCTACCTTCAACTTCATTTTTAAAGAAAGTATTCTTTGTGAATTTCATGTGTATATAATGAAATATGTTCACACTCCCATTTACTCCTTCGGATCTCCAAGGATCCCTCTCACACATTTAATACAATTTCATCTTTTTAAAATAATCATCTAGGTACAATTATATTATCTTTATGTGCAAGGATCTCCACTGAAACATGGGCAACATATCACTGGTCACATGCCAAAAGAATGATTCTCTCTTCCCCAGCAGCTATCCACCAGCCATAGTTCCTCACTTAAGGAGGGAACTCCCTATATTCCTCTCCAGTGCTGGAATTTTGGCTGACTTGCTCTTGTACAAGTCTTGTATAGTCAATGACAGCTGTTATACGTTAATGAGTGCAAAGGCCATGTCATAGCTAGAGTACAGCATTTTACAGTGCTCTTCCTATCATCCAGCTCTCAGATTATTTCCATATCCTCTTTTGTGATATTTTCCAGGCCTTGGCAGGGAGATTGATAAAGGTACTCCATTTTATTTATTTATTTTTTTTTATTTATTTCCGTATGTGTACGAATGTATTGTCTGCATAGAAGTCTGTGCACCCGTGACGTGCAACGCCGCGGAGGTCAGAAGAGGGTATCGGACTCCCCTGGAACTGGAGTTCTCCTAGAATTGGAGTCTCAGACGACTCTTGGCCGTCATGTGGGTACTGGGGATCGAACCCGGGTCCTCTGCAAGAGCGGTCGGCACTCTTAACTGCTAGGCCATCTCTCCAGCCCAAAGGTACTCCATTTTAAACTGAAAAGCCACCCTCAATTATTCTCAGAAATTTGACTAGTTATGAGCGTCTGAATTGACTGTTTCGCTCTACATAATGAAGCTTCTCTGAGCAATGTTGAGAGAAACTCAGTCCATTTTTATTTAGAAGACAGTTTGGGAAAATGCAAGGCCCATCCTGGCACTATGAAAAATAGCAATGAGGAATTTTCTTGATGAGTTTAAGACTGAATTTCCATGTCTTCCAACCAACATATGCAGTGTTTTCAGCAATAGGGTCTTCTGGTGTTATCTATGCTGGGTAACTAGGACAAATGACAATGGACAGTTTTGTTTTAGAGATATCTATTTTCATTTACTATCCAATCCCTTCTGGAAGCAGCAATTTCCATCCATACAGGATAAAGTTTTTGGAAATATTTACTTTACTTAGATTTAGAAATTTGCTTACAAAGGACTTTCCATATGGATTTTTCATGCACATTATTTTTAAATTTTATTTATTTATTTTTATGTGTGTGAATGTACTGTCTGCAGGCAGGTTTGTGCACCCTGTCGTGCAATGCCGAGTAGGTCAGAAGAGGGCGTCAGATTCCCCTGGAACTGGAGTCAAAAACAGTTCTCAGCCGCCATGTGGGTGCTGGAGATCAAACCCCAATCCTCTGTAAGAACAGTCGGTGCTCTTAACCGCTAGGCCATCTCTCCAGCCCTTTCATGCACATTTTTTAACCCACATCCAGTCCTCTCCATTCTCCTATTCCTCTAGGCCTCACACCTTTAGCCCATAATAATTTCTCTTTCTTTAATACCGCAGGTCTTTTACTATCCCCTACAATTATATCCCTTTAATTTGTTACAAGATAGTAGGACTCCATGCAAGTTTTTCGTATGCCATTCTTAAGGTTAGCTCTCTGCCCTGCTTCCTGATTCCCAGCAACCTTAACACTTTCTCCCTGGTTAAACTATTTCACTTTCATAACTCTTCCTCTATGCTTTCATTTTACTTATACGATATTATGCTCCCTCCTTTAATACGTGTGCCAAACAATGACCCCTTTCTATTCTGGGTTTCCACTTTTAGTCATATGAAACAGAATACAAAGCATTTGATGTGAAGATATGGGAGAGAACACGTGTCTTCATTTTCTAGGACCAAGTTACCTAAGCTTATTTTTTCCAGTTCCATTTATTTATCTGATTTTTAATTTGTTCCAGGCAGCTGAGTAATATTCCATTGTAACACTCTCTCTCTCTCTCTCTCTCTCTCTCTCTCTCTATATATATATATATATATATATATAATATAATATATATATATAAGTTAATCTGTTAATGAACATCTAGGTTCATTCTATTTCCTATTTATCATTAATAGAATAACAATGAGCATGGATAGACAATTCTTTTTATAGTAGGATGTAAACTTCTTTGGGTATATGACCAGAAACTACATAGCTATGTCACCTGGAAGCTCTATTTCTAACTTTTTGAGCTACTACATGTTTTTGTTTCTTTTCAGTTGCTGTAAAAAAAACACTCTGACCAATACCAACTGGGCTAACAAGCACAGTCCATCATCAAGGGCAGCTAACACAGGAACTCTGTAGGAACCTGGAACACAGACCCATGGAGGAATACTGCTTACTGACTTGCTCCCCTGGCCCATGTTCAGCCAGCTTTCTTATATAATACAGGACTACTTGCCGAGGGGTGACCCTACTCAGAATGGCCTGGGCCCTCCCACATCACTCGGCAATCAAGACAATACCCCATAGACATTGGCCCAGGCCAATCCAATGGAAGAAATTCTCCACTTAATGCTCTCCTTATCCAGGTATGTCAGGTTGACAACTAAAGCTATATAGCACCCTAGAAGATGATTTGTGAACTGACTGCTCTAGTTTCCACTCTCATCATCAGGACATAAATCTTCTGTTGCCATACCCATGCCAGCATTTGTCTTCTTAATTTCCTTCTATTATTATTATTATTTTTAATTTTATTTATTTTTATTTATGTGTATGAATGTACTGTCTGCATGTAGGTCTGTGCATCTGTGCACCCGTGTCATGCAATGCCGCGGAGGTCAGAAGAGGGCGTCGGATTCCCCTGGAACTGGAGTTCTCCTGGAATTGGAGTTACAGACGGTTTTCAGCCGCCATGTGGGTGCTGGGGATCGAACCCGGGTCCTCTGCAAGAGCAGTCGGCGCTCTTAACCTCTAGGCCATCTCTCCAGCCCCATTATTTTATATAGTGTTGAGTACGGTGCATTTCATATAATATGTCCTAATCAAATCTACACTTGCTCTCCCAGCCGAACCCTATAAACCTCCCACTGCACTTCATGCATTCTGTCATATATGTTAAAACCAATCGTGTCGCGCATTTGTACCCAGATGTAACTTGCTGCAAGTTCATCCACTGGAGTCTGGTCAGTATATCTAGAGTTACTCCCTTAAAGATCAGCACTCCCTTACACTATAGTAAGTGCTAGTTCCTCAGCTAAGTTTGGGGACCTCTGCCCATTTCTGCAATTCTTTGCCGGGTTTGTGTCTGTTTGAGTCGTGGGTATTTTGCATGCTGCCACTATTGTTGCAAATTTGTATAAATAAGTTCCCAGTGGCCTGAAAGCCTCTGTTTATGCCTGCTCTTCCATAGTGATCCCTGAGCAATGGGTGGGTGAGGTTTAATATAGGAGTCCTAACCATTCTGCAGTCTCTTATTCTCTATACCCTGGCCAATTGTGGCCCTTTGTGTGCTCACCACTGTTAACCAGCCTTTGCCTTCACAGCTTCACACAATGGCCTGTCAGGGCCTTCCTAATACAGGGATGCCTCTGAAGCCAGCTTCATGTGAAAGACACTACCAAATTCACCTGCGAGATGGGATGGATCCTAACCTGCTTCATCCATAGTAGCAGGTTTTCTATGCTGTCATTCTCTAGGAGAAGAAATCCTACCAGCATTTTCCTTTCACGTGTTTGAGGGTGTGGTCTTTCAATCATTATTTTAGTATAAGTTCAAACCTTTCCTGAAAGGCTCTGATCTCTTTAGCAAAGGGATCTTCTCCTTTAGCACATACCTTGGCTACAATATTAGTCTTCTTAGTGGTCTTTTTCATTCCAGATTGTACATTCTGCATTTCTTTCTGCCCCATTTGCTCCTTTATGTTGTAGGTCCCCTTAAGACTCACCATTAATAACCACACCAGTGATTCAATGTTAGTCTGTCTTGAAATTTCTTCTCCCAAAGAAATCAGTCCATTACTTTTTAACTTAGCCTCAGACAAGCTCTTAGGAAGTGGGCAGACAACATCCAGACTCTGCCAAAATATCCTAGTTGCTCCTTAAATCCACATTTCCCTCTGGAACTGCCTTGCTCTCAGCACTACTTTCTTCCAGGATCCTATGGAACGGCCTGTTAAACTGTGTCTGCAGCATTCAACTGCTTTTCCAATCTAAACTTCCAAAGTCTTCCACATTCCTCCAAAAACCTACCTGATCAGCAATACCCTATTTCTGCTGTCAATTTCTGTATTAGTCACCTTTCTGTTCCTATGATAATACACCAAAACAGAGGTAACTTATGAAAGGAAGAGTTTATTTGGCTTATAGTTCCTGAATGATGTGCTCCCTTCAGCTAATACTGTGATTCCTCAAACCTCCCAAAACAATACTATCCATTAGGTAAAAGTGTCCAGTTATCTGCAGCCTGTGGAGGGCATTCGCTTTCAAACTACCACAATGCCTTTTCAGCATCACTCACAAGTATATGTAGTTTTTGTCCTTAAGTTTATTTATATGGTTTATTTATTTATTTATTTATTTATTTATATATGCAGAAAAAACCTTCCATCTCCATGAGGAAGCCCAGTCAGTCATGATCTGTGTCCTTTTTACTTTTTTAAAAGTAATTTAAATTATTTTATTTTTGTGAACATCATACAATAAGTTTTCATTATATTTAGATCTCCTCCTGTCTCGTCACCCCACTTTATACAGCCTCATTAAATTTCTATATACTAGGGCTGGAGAGATGGCCTAGCGGTTAAGAGCACCAACCGCTCTTACAGAGGACCCGGGTTTGATCCCCAGCACCCACATGGCGGCCGAAAACCATCTGAAACTCCAATTCCAGGAGAACTCCAGTTCCAGGGGAATCTGAGACCTTCTTCTGACCTCCGCGGCATTGCACAACACGGGTGCACAAACCTGCATGCGGACAATACATTCATGCACATACAGAAATAAATAAAATTAAATAAAAAATTTTTAAAAATTCTATATACTAATATATACATATATAATTTATATTAGTATATATGTAGAAGGCAGTTTTGTGTTTCTAAATGCCTTTCATTTTGGGTTCATTCACTGGAGCTTGGTCTTAACCTTAAATGTGGTTTAATTTCCTCTTTCCAGGCCATTGGTTGCCTGTAGTTGTTAATATAGGGTTGGCTTTGTACCTACTTCTCCAAGTCTATAGTAAGATTTTTGTCTGGCTTGAGCCAGACTTGTCAGATTTGTGAATGCTGCCACCACTGTTCTGAGTTCTTATGAGTAACTGATCGGTGTGTGGAATGCCTTGTTTCCTAGTCATCATCCACCTCCCCTGGCTATTACAATCTTTCAGCCCTCTCTTCCAAATGATCCCTGAGTCTTGGGAGGTAGACATTTGATATAGGTTTCCTATTCAGGGATAAGGAGTCTGTAGCCTCTTATTCTTTGCACATAGAGAAATTATGACCCCTCCTGTGAGCCTGGAACTATGGTTGCCTCCCATGAACCTGAAACTGTGATCCTCTGGCATGAACCTGGAACCGAAGACCCTTCCAATGATCCTGGAGCTGTGGGCCCCTGAGAGCTAGGGCTGTGTTCCACTGATTTGAGCTGACATTGTGATCCACTTCTGTAAACCTGGAGCTGTGGCTTCTTCCCATGATCCTGGAGGTGTGTTCAGCTCCTGTTAGCTGAAGTTGTGGCCCCTCTGATGAATCTAGAGCTGTGGTTCTCAACCATGAATCACAGACATTCCTCTCATGGTGGAGTGATGGTAGAACATACAGGAGAATGACTAGTATGTGGAACACTTTCTTGTGGTCATCTACCTCCTCTGGCTCTTACAATCTTTCAGGCTTCCCAATGTTGGGCAGCTGTTCAGCCCTCTCTGAGTGGGTGCACTCCCAAACATGCTCCCCCAAGGCCTCAGGCTAAGCATTACAGTAGCTTTGTCTCTATGTTTGACTTATGCAGGGAACAGGGAAGTTTCTGTCATTTGCAGGTTCTACTCTTGGAAGAACTGATTCTCAAGAATGAGCCTCCTACCTCCCTCAATGCCACATGTGATCTTGGGCACCCAGACCTTGATTTTGGACCTTTCCCATTCGCAGACACCAAGAAGTTTCTCATCATTTTTCTAAGGCTTTTCTACAGTCTCAGTGTATCTCTGCTTATGACCTACAGAAAATATAAGTCACCTATATGAACTTCTTGACAAAAAAAAAAAAAAAATCAGTGTGTGAAAGGATAAAGGAGGGCAGAACCTGGGCTGTAATTCAGAGGTACAACATTGGAGACAATCAAGGCCCAGTTTTCAACCACCAGTGGTGTATGGAAATGTGGTAGAAGAAAATAAAATTTTTGCAACGGTTGGAGGTCGTAACCCAGCATGTGCAAGGCTCTGGGTTCTATCATAAAAAGTAAATAATCTAACTTTGAAAAATGTTATCATTTAGAGAACCTTACTAAAATGTGCAGAGTACTGTGTTTTCTTCTTATGGTTCCCTCTAAGGCCAAAATTATCCAAAAATGTTTCAATAAATGAGCAAAATTTATAAGTAACTAAATAAAATAACAGTAGTGTTACATCTGTGAATGTGTGATTTAATAGCTCATTGTCTTTTATCTTTCCTTTTAGTTTTGATAATGTTTGTTTGTTCATCCCATATAGACTGTTTCCAAGGTTAGTAAATTAGATAAATATTACTTATAAGTTTCATAGCTGTGTAAGATCACTAAATCTGGATCCTATGGTAGATCTACTTTTATTTTTTACTTTTCTATTGAGTTCTAGATTTTTAGAGCAATTTACATTCCCTCCAATAGCTAATATGGGTTCCTTTCATCAAATGGGGTCACGGATACATTTTTTATTTTATTTTTATTTTTTTTATTTTTTATGTGTATGAATGTACTGTCTGCATGTAGGTTTGTGCACCCATGTTGTGCAATGCCACGGAGGTCAGAAGAGGGTGTTGGATTCCCCTGAAACTGGAGTTAAAGACGGTTATCAGCCGCCATGTGGGTGCTGAGGATCGAACCCTGGTCCTCTGCAAGAGCAGTTGGTGCTCTTAACAGCTAGGCTATCTCTCCAGCCCCAAGAGCACATTTTTAAATTAAGGTTGAGAATAGAAAAGCTACTTTCTTCCTGCAAAGACAGGTTACCAAATCTTCTTGTAAAAAGGAAAAGAGACAAATAGATTCCATATATTGATGAAGAAACAGCACCACAGGTGACATTGCAAAGAGGCAAAGAGGTGAAATCAATTAGGAATAATTAATGGATATAGATATATATTTGTTTTTAATTACTTTTAAAATAATTTCATGCATAAATCAATCAATTTTGAAAATTAAATATCACTCAGCCTATTAACAATATAGAAATTCAAATACCTGCTTGTCTGTGCCAGCTAATGCCACTACTTTTATATGTTTAGAATTACAGTTGAACGTGTTGTACACAAGATGTGTACAAAGGGACCATTTCATTTGGGAAACCTTAGGATGTACATCAAGTTATGACTGAGCATACACTTTCATCATGATACACAAATATCATTTTAGCTCTTTGTACTAACATTAATTTAATATGCATAAGAAAGATTGTTTACAATAAATTCCACTTACAAATCTTAATGCATAATGAAGAAAATGTAGTCACAAAGTTTTAAAAAAGATTGAAAAACAATAGAGGAATGGGAAAGGAAGTCATTTTTCAATTTTGTGACATCACAAAGAGCTTGTTTAGATGAATTTGCCAATAGGCCACTTGATGTCAAAACAACAGGCATCTGATTTAGACTCTATTATTGAGTTTCTATTTTGTGCTTATATATTTAAATTTTATTTAGATTATGGTAAGGTTGAAATTTGAGTTTAAATGTCCAGCATGATACTGCTGTGGCTTACAACAAACGTGTTAGAAACAATCGTTTTCTGGATAGACAATGGCTATTGGAGAGCTAATTTCCATTTTGTGGTTTATGGCTTCGTTTTAAATATGTGATAGTGCAATTATGCTTCAGAAGATGATAAATCTCCTCTTGGTAAATAAGCCATGCCCAGAATGTTGATGATTTAAGTACAGTACCATTGTAGCTTAAAAGGGTCTTCATTTGGAAATATATTCATGTAGCTCTATTAAAATGTTTAGTATTCAAAGCTAAGTAAGGACTCACTTTCTTCTCCAGGAAGAAATGGAAAGAAGCTAAGATTATTTTCCAAATTCTTTAGTGATAATGCTGGGAAAGTTGAACTCACTCCACCCTCTCATATTCTAGCTTTAATCACCTAAACAACAAGTTACTGTTGAGAAATAAGAAAAAAAAATCCTAAAATTCCTCACTACAGAATAGCTAAATTCCCATCCATCCTGGCAATGGTTCATGCCAGCCTTCATGCTTAACCTCACTGCTGCTAGACTGACAGCTTCATCCTTCTATCTGACATGAAACTACAGTAAGTAGATTTGCTTTCAGATATTGCTTGTCAAGTCACATTATCCAGTTTATACTACTCTGAATTATATTTAGTCCTTCCCAGTCTTTGCTAACACAACATCTCATAAAATCACATAAGATAACATGACAGCTGAATTTAAGAGACCTCTTATTATATTTGAAATTCAACCAATGTCCCAATTTAATGGCAATAGATGATTAGTGAGGAAATGACATCCTAATATCAGAGATATTTTTATGCCAATGTATTTTTAATACTTTCATGTCTTTTATTACTTTGACAGGTTTTCAGAAACAGCTTCTTGACTACTTGTTTGGGGTATGGTTTTTATGAAGAAAGAGACATATTTTAAATGTAAAAGCAGACAATAACAAAATACGAAAAATGTTTATGAAAATCCTAAATTAGGTTATTTGAAAATTTACAATGTTTGGTAAACTTTCTGATTAAAAATGATTCAAATTTAAGAGAAAAGATACTTATACTTATTTTGTAATGTTTCCTTTAATAGGATACAACTTAAGTAATTTTTTACATTTTATTTATTTCTGTATGTGTATGAATGTACTGTCTGCATGCATGTGTGTGCACCCGTGTCGTGCAATGCCGCGGAGGTCAGAAGAGGGTGTCAGATTCCCCTGGAACTGGAGTTCTCCTGGAAGTGGAGTTTCAGACGGTTCTTGGCCGCCATGTGGGTGCTGGGGATCAAACCCGGGTCCTCTGTAAGAGCAGTCGGCGCTCTTAACCGCTAGGCCATCTTTCCAGCCCCAAATAGTACCATTTTTTTATTCAACAGCCTTACCACTCAAAGTAATGATAATGGGAAAGGAACTGATTGTGTGATCCTGGAACATCTTGAGATGGGTCACAAACATGTAAACACAGAACAATAACTTTAAAGAAAAAAATACTTAAAGGAAGATAAAAATCAGGATAAAAAGCCAAATCTACATCTCTACATATCTGTGTGTGAATTACAATATACTTTTCCTTGAAAATTTACTATACTAAAGACTATAGGACATATTAGGTGAGTGAATTAGTTAGGGACCATATTATTCCTAATAGGTCATTGTTTTGTGGGAAGAGAAACATATCTTGATAGGTTTAACCTGCTGGCATTTTGTGCAGTAAAATGTTATAAGTACAGTGAATTCACGTTTCTTATAGCATAAACTCTTCCAAATATCTGGACAAGTTATTTATTTTTTACTCAATGAAAAATGGAGAAAAGAAGAAATGAATGAACTCAGTATTCACAGAGTTAAATGACAACATCTATGTAAACTTATTTGTTGTTGGTAAGTTTGATCTATATATGCAGAGTTAGGTAGTAAGATGTTCATCTCTCAATGGATTTTTCCTGAATGAATGATAAACCAAAGCTTTATGAATTATTATGAGTCTACTTTCTTTTTTGTTTGCCTTATACTTTCATTATTGTATAATACCTGTGCTTGCATATATTTTAATATTTTATTAATTCCTTGAAAATTTAATTTAATATTTTTTGGTGTTTTTGAGACAAGGTTTCCCTGTAGCCCCAGTTGGCCTGGAAATCACTCTGTAGACCAGGCTGGCCTTGAACTCACAGAGATCTATCTCCATCTGCCTCCTGAGTGCTGGAATTAAAGGCATGTGCCACCACACCCAGCAATTTAGTATATTCTAATCGTACTCATCTTCAACTCCTCTCATTAATATTCCCAGATCCATTCCCACCACCTTACCCACCGAAATATGTACTTTTTTGTTTATTTCCATAACTCATGAACTCCAATTTGTGATATCCTTATATTTCTAGATTTGAGGCTATCCACTGGAACTTGGTTAATATACCAGGAGACATAGCCTTGAAGAAAACTGACTCTCTTTCTCCCCCAGAAGCCACAAATGATTCATAGCTCCTCAGTTGGAGGTGCAAGCTTTTTAAGTCTCTTCACTTTCAAATCTAGAAAACCTTACATATGGAAAAGATCAGAAGTTATGAACCCCATTCTCCTGGGAAAATTGCAAGGAAGCCATACCACAGGGGCAAAGATGTATCAAAAGACCGCTGCATAAATATATCACATGATGCATCTGTAACAGCTCCTGAAGATCTCTGAGCATTTTGCAAATCCAATTTGGTTTATCCTGCTGGGTAAGGAGGCCATATACTGGCATTTAGAAATAATCATTGTCCCCTTAACAATGGTAATGCACTATAAAGAGGGAGAGAACTTTTTCCTCAGGTCTCATACACCTGTGCAGAGCCACAAGTGGAAAACCGAATAGATGACTGAGGGATGAGGCAGGAAAAACAGATGGAAGAATGAGAGAATTACGAACTATAAACATCAAAGAAAGCTGAAAGCAACTCTTCTAACCTCACTAAGGCCCTGTAAGTGCCAGGATCTTTCATTGCCACATACATGCTTGAGATTCACTCTCCTCTTGCTCTCATATACAGCATGTTTAATGTCTAAAAGTATTTAGGTGCTTTAATCCGTCACAATCATGTTTTATTTACTTTGCTAGAAAAACTTTCATTTCAACAATGTTTATAGATTTATGGAAGAAATAACTTCATTAGCATTTTTGTAATTGTTAAATCAAATTGCTTAAATAGTAAAATATCTTAATCCTATTTTAGCATCTACGATATACAATTTTTTACATACATTTTTGTTTATCATGCCCATTTATGTTCACTAAAGATGCATGTTTATACTCATTATAAAGAGGAGAACCAAACAATTATGTCTGTGTATTCATAAATATGCACACAAATTCATAATCTGAGAATTACATAGAAAATGCTATGATATATATATATATATATATATATATATATATATATATATACATGTAGAGAAAGAAAGAGACAGAGAGAGACAGAGAAAGTGGGTAAAATGAGACATAAAGAAAGAGTCATGAACTAATGGAGAGTTAGAGGACTGATAGGATAGAAACTCAGGCAAAATTTAGTGTTTCAGTAAAATGTCTAGGTCAGGAGATACAGAGAAGTATGTCATGTTAAAATATTTGGAGAGATGGCTCAACGGTTAAGAACACTGACTGCTCTTGCAGAGGACCCAGGTTTGATTCCCAGCACTCATATGGTGGCTAAGAACTGTCTTTAACTCTAGTTCCAGGGGAATCTGAAGCCCTCTTCTGACTTCCACGGCATTGCATGACATGGACATACCAACCTACATGCAGACAGTGCACTCATATACATAAAAATAAGAAAGAAAGAAAGAAAGAAAGAAAGAAAGAAAGAAAGAAAGAAAGAAAGAAAGAAAAGAAAGAAAGAAAAAATATTTGGGCAAATTATTTTCTTAATAATTAAGGTATAGGAATGATTTATGACTCCTGCCATAAATAATTTCCAGTATTTTTTTTTACCTGAAGAGAAGAGTTTTTCAATATTTATCATCTCTACAAAATCCTTCTATTGCAACAAAGAGAAGGCCTTCACCAAACAGTTGATCACTGTAACCTTGAAGGAGACAAGTAAAATTAGCCATCCATACCCCTAAAGCCCAAATCCATATTTATAAATTTTTACAATATACCAGGATTTTTGGAAGAAAGGTATGGATATTTAATGAACCATTAAATAATTTTTCATAGAGTTAATATGTTTGTCTACATAATGTGGACTTTATATGTATGTACTAACTGATTCTGGAATGGCTGACAAATCTGTTTTTGTAAAAAGAGAAAACAGAAAAATTTAATCAAACATACATAATGTCTGCATATACAAATTGATCTAGAAACCTATATTTTGGTGTAATTTTAGAACCTTGCTTTTTTTTTTTTTCTTTCTATAACAGGGTCTCCCTGTTCCTCAAGCTGGCCTGGCACTGTCCAGAATGGCCTTGGTCTCTACAGAGATCTGCCTGTCTCTGCCTCCAGAGGGATTAAAGGCATGAGCCATCACACCCCCCCCCAAAATTTATTTTCTTAAGGAACAAAAGTTTCCTGAAGTTTTTGATCTTTCAGATCATGTTTTATTCCATTTAGAAATAAAATTCCTCATGTACTCTGAGAGTTTGGATTAGCCTAATGTTTTACTACTTTAGTTTTTGTTGTTTTAGTTATATTAGGTGCTCTATTAATATATTATAATATAACTTTTAGTGCCCTGAACAAAGCTGTTTATATTCTTATTAAGCCTGAGTGGAAAATACTGGAAGCTGTCAATAGTCAGAAAAGCATTTGCTATTGAAAGTGATTTCTATGATAATTGCCAAAACATGGACCTTCAAATATTATGTAAATTGTATTAAGTGACAATGTCACAAAGGTTTTGAGAAATTGTACTGCAGTTGCTCATTCACAGGTTTACATTAATATAAATCTCTCTGAAGATTTATTTTCTCATTTTTTTGTAGAGAAGAGACTTTACTGATATGTTAATAGCCTAATTGTGACTAGCCAATCCCATTCTTCTTTGAAGAATCATTCCCTTGATCCATTCAATAAATACTGCATGTGTGAAAAAGGAATTTGGATTGATGGGCAAGAATTGTAATCACCATGTACAGATTTATGGGTTCAGGGAATAATGTGATTATGCAAAGAAAATGATGCTTATGGGCCCTGATGAACAACAAAGTGTGTCTGTATTAAGTATGTCATGGATGTCAAAGGAACCAGGACTAATGTTTTATCAAACTCTCATTGTTTATAAGCTCATGAGTATCAGAGTCCTGGAATTTGTACATTGTACCTTACAGAGGGAGATTTTTCAGTTCTCAATGTACAAATAATTTTATTACTGAAACAGCAGAATTTTTATTAGACATTTTTCACTTTTATATTCATATGTAGGCTTATAATGTTCTATAAATATTTGTCCAGAGATTCAAGTACCCAAACTAAGTCTTATCTGGCAATTTTTTAAACTAATAACCACGGAAATAAATTGAGTTGAGTGTCTTGGCAGCATTGGTGGCATCAAATAAATTACCCAAAAATTATAGACAATGCTTTAATTCAGATTTTCTCAGTAATATAAGAGAAGATACAAATTAAGCATACTACAATAAAAATGAATAAATTAGAGCCGGGAGTGGTGGCGCACACCTTTAATCCTAGCACTTGGGAGGCAGAAGCAGGCGGATCTTTGTGAGTTCAAGGCCAGCCTGGTCTACAGAGTGAGTTCCAGGACAGCTGGGGCTACAGGGAGACCCTGTCTTGAAAAAAGAAAAAAAAAAAAATGAATAAATTAGAATGAATAGTAAAAGTCAAATAATCTCTGGAATGGGTCTCTAAGTAAAAGATTCCAACAAAGAGGACCTGGTGTAACAAGTGGTTTGGAGATCTTAAAAGCGACTCTATTTTATGTCCACAGGAACTGCAACTGCAATTAGCCTGGCAGCAATTTAAAAAAGGTCAGAATGTAGTCTCTGCATAATGACATGGAACGCTGTGACACCACCAAGGTTTACTGAATTAGTAGGAAAAAGAAATAGGCTATTCATGAACAATTTATTTCCAAAACCAACCCTGTGCTTGATTTTGAAAACTGGGAGTAATTTATTCATTGAGTTGAATTTATCTTTGCTCTTTGCTGTACTTCCTATTTATTTTATTATAATAAGTATTAGAATGTATGTGTATGTGTTTGTGTGTCTGTATATGCAGGTGTACAGACATCCTGACATCTGTAGATGTCAGAATAGAACTTTCAGGAGTTGGTTTTCTCCTTCCAGGGTTGATGAGGCACGATCTCTCTTGATTATGCAATTCTGTGTACTCCAGACCAGGGGACCTCTCTGTGTCCCATCTTGATGTAGGAGTGATAGGACTAAAGACGAGTACCGTGGAATCCAGCTTTTTTATGTGAGTTCTAGGTTTCAAATTCAGCTCTGCACAGACAGCAAGCCTTTTTTTTTATCCACTGAATCACCTTGCTAGCTCTGTATTTACTCTTAATATTTTACTTATAAATTATAAGGCCAAAAGGCATAGGAATTTAAACCATGTTTGCTAACATTTTATTGCTTGCATAAATTCATGTATATTGGATTTCTTTTAAACATTAGATTATTTTAAGAACTTACTTTGAAAGTATGTATTACCTTTTATTAATTTGATGAAATAATTTTTCTTCAAAGAAGTTCTCTGAGGGACTCGGGATGGAATTTCAGCAGTGGAGTCTTCATTTAGCATTTCTGAGACCATAGACTCAATTCCTGATGCTTTAAAATAAAATGTCCTTTAATCCCCACCCTCAGGAGGCAGAGGCTAGCAGATCTCATTGAGTTCAAGGCCAGCCTGGTCTACCTAATGAGTTCCTTATGTTTTATGAACATAGATATATGCTTTCTGAATCGCTGAAAACAATCACTGGGCTCCCACCAGCTTTACTGACTAGTTTCTTATTTCTAGCTCATCATGCTGAGACCTCCAAGTCATAGTCACATGAACCTGGTTTTTCTTAGTATCTTATTATCTACAGCTTCCTATTTTAATTTTATCTATCTACTTATTATTGATTTCATTTTTATCTTTGCATAGAAAGATCAGAGGTCAAAAGTGGGTGTCATTCCTTGCCTGCCTTTTTTTTTTTTTTTGGCCTGCCTTTTTTGAGGCAGTGTCTCTGGTGGTTTGCTACTGCATTGCCCAGGCTTAGCAGGCCATGGGTTTCTGAGGTTTCTCCTGTAATTTCTTCAGTCTGTGTTGGAGCACTGAGATTGGGGATAATGCTACTGGGGACACCCTCTACACTGGTTCTGAGGATCAGAACTCAGGGCCTTATGCATACATGACAAGTGTTTTAACCTCTGAGCTGTCTCCCCAGCCTGATGGTATTCATTTTAAACCAGTGTTACTCAGGCATAATATCCACATAGAGATGCACTCACCATCATTTGCATGACTTTGACAATCTGCATGTAGTACCATCACAATATGAAGACAGAACATTCTCATTGTCTTATTGTGGTACCATGCTCTGAAGTTCCTTATTCCCTGTCTTATCTCCATGGGTCTGCTGGACAACAATGGAATTGTTACATGACACTAAATGATATATTCACATTTTGAAAACATCATAGAAGTGAAATCACATAATACAGACCCTCTCCTTTCTTCTACTTTCACCATTGTTATTTTTTTTTGAGATTGCATATTTTGTTGTATTTTTTCAGTCCTGTTGTTCTAATTACATAGATAATGCTATTATTTAATCTATGTTCACTGGCTAGTTATATTTATCATGTTTCAAGTTACTGCCTCTTGGAAAATCTCTTGGATAAATAATGAAGGACTTGATATTTTACTATACAATTATGTTTTAAGAAAACTCAGAGATATTTTCCAAAGGAATTCCATCATCACCCCAAATATTAGTGTTATGAGAGCACATTTTGTTCCCTTACTTTAACAACATCTATTATGTTCAAGTTTTTAAGCTTAGTCATTTTAGAACTTGCATGAATATATGTTATAATTGCTTTAAATAAGATTTATTCAATGACTAATGACATTATCTTTTCATATACTTTTGGCCACTTTAAATATATTTATCTTGGTTAATCTGAGCTAACTATTTGGCCTTAAGCATCCAAAAGGAAAGTATAAACAGAAAGAAATAATCAGTAAGGCCTAAGAAATTGTACTTTGGGTATAAAACTTGAGATCCTAATAAAAAGTAAACAAAACAAAACAAAAAAAACCACAGTCGTTTTGCTTATCTTCAATTCTTCCTGGCAAGTGCAGCTACTCTGTGGCTGCCACTGCTTTTGCCATCCTTCAAAGACATGAGACACAACCTTTCAACCTTCCAATATGTATTGAAGACTCTCGTCTCTCTAAGAATCCTCCAAACCTTCAGTGCCAGATGACGACTGCTGCTGAGACATCCAGCTTGTGGACTGTGCAACTACTGGGGTTTCAGCCTCTTCAGAGTATACACTGCCATTGTTGGACTCCCAAGGCTATATCACAGAGGCCAGTACAGGAAGACTAAGACAGGACACAGTGTTTACTGACCTCATTTGGTGACCATGGGAAGGGAAGACCCCAGTGTGGAGCACAAGGGCAGGACTGATGGTTGTTTGGGCTTGCCAAGGAGGAGACTTCAAACACTCCCTTAAGGAAAACATGATGTCTTTCAGCCTAATAAAGAAAAAAAGAAAGAAATAATAAGTATTCAATATAAAGAGAAACCTGCCAAAAACTTTAAAATATGTCACGAGAGCATTAGGCACTTTAACATATTATTCTTAGTTCTTTAATTATTAAAATAGTTTGTCTACATAATCTGTTCAATGTCTTGAATAATATATTCTATAATACTTATACAATTAAGTCCTCATTGAGTCCATTTGATGGACACATTTTATTCACACCTGTTTGACTCTCTGTTTTTATACCTTTGTGTTTTGCATACAATGCTTAACTGTGATACCTATGAGATGTTTTTATAGGGATGCAAACAAGATGTCTTTCCCATGACTATGTCACGGAAAATTCTGCTTTATGGAAAGAATTTCATTCTTTCTCTCCAATGTTCTTTGAAGAATTAAGGTGTGAATGTCTAGGAATATGAATATGTAGCAAGGAAATATGATGCTATTTCAGTACTGAAGATAGCATAGGTCAATATCATAATCCAAATATGGAGTTCTTTGCTAGATCCTAAAGGAAATAACTCTTAACAATAACCTGAGAGATTTTCAGTCAGTTCTCCAGACAACAGTGAAACCTGAAGCCATGATAATACTTTGACTTCGGCCTGATGATTAACTGGGGCCAATGTCTGAACTTAATCATGCTTCCATCCCTGAACCCCACAAAGTGAGAAAGTAATCATGTGTTGGTTGAAGCTTCTACTATTATGAAATATTTTATACAACTAGAAAATAATGTTTTTAAAATAATTGTCGGGGGCTGGAGAGATGGCCCAGCGGTTAAAAGCGCCGACCGCTCTTACAGAGGACCCGGGTTCGATCCCCAGCACCCACATGGCGGCCGAGAGCCTTCTGAAACTCCAATTCCAGGAGAACGCCAGTTCCAGGGGAATCTGAGACCCTATTCTGACCTCCGCGGCATTGCACGACACAGGTGCACAGACCTGCATGCAGACAGTACATTCATACACATACAGAAATAAATAAAATTAATAATAATAATAATAATAATACAAAAAAATAATAATTGTCTCTGTAAGTGAGGTGATTCCTTAAGAAATATCTGCAAAGGTGGACATGTGTTTTTAAAAAAACAGTATTTAGAAGCCGGGCGTGGTGGCGCACTTGGGAGGCAGAGGCAGGTGGATCTTTATGAGTTCAAGGCCAGCCTGGTCTACAGAGTGAGTTCCAGGACAGCCCGGGCTACAGGGAGACCCTGTCTTGAAAAGACCAAAAGAAAAAAAAAAAAAAAAAAAAAAAAAAGCCAAACAACACCACAGTGTTTTAGAGACAAGAATAGGTTTTTAGCTAAAAGAAATCCAAATTGACCTGAACAGACTATGGGTGAATTCTAGATTCTAAGGGGTGTACTGGTCAGTGATTGGGGGAACGGAAGGACATGAGCGGCATTGATATAAACCAGAACTACAAGGATAATTGCAAAGGATATGTGGTAAAACAGAACTTTTGAGTTGTTAACTTACTCATATGGCTAAGATTTCCTAGAAAGATACTGCAAATGCATTGGTGCATTAAATATCACTTTTTTTTTAATTGATGCTTTGTGTATTTCAAAACATCATCATTTTTCAATTCAGTTCAGGCATATTTCCCTTCTCCTTCCCATCCCCCCCAACGCCCACTCACAGATCACCCAGATCCTGGCATTCTGTCGAAGCGCCTATACAGGTCACTCTAGCTTTCTTCTGTTTATTTTTTTTTTGCATTTTTTAAGCAATAATGATAATTTATGACTACAAGCCATCACTTCTGGTCAGATGTATAAACCAATTATGGCAGATTGTTGGCCACAAACCCGGCACACAGAAGTCGCCATGGGTCTCCACCCAACCAACCACAGGCGCCCACCATCGCAGCGGGGGTAGGGGGGGGGGGCCTTGTATGCTCAAACAAGTTGACCAAATGAGTGTCCAGATTACACTGCTGTAGTTTCACCACTCAAACCAATTGCACAGCTAATTGGGCAGGCTCTTCCATATCTACTGAAAGATTCGTACAACGCCCTAGGGGGCGCTTAAGCAGCCGGCCGGTATACACGCATCGCATTCTATGTGAATAGTTTATAGAACACTTTCAAATCAATTTAAAATCTGTTCTTTAATATTCCCCCCCAATCACCCCCCAAGAGGCAGCATACAGCATTCATAAACCCATTCAATAATCATCCTTATTCATTATTGAAATTGTTTGGTTGGAGATTGTTGCCGCCAAGCAGGCAAGGCTGGGAGGGTAGCTGCGGCAGGGGGGTCTGGTTGTGTGGAGAAAAGCCCGGGGCCGCGCACCAGGTGGATGAGACATAAAAGCATGCTAAGGACCATTGCTCGCTTCGTAGCCGCCATACGATTCGGAGCATTTGAGACCTGCCTGCTGTTGGCAGACAATCTTAGGGGGGAAGGAGGGGGAGTCCGGGGCCGTTTTGTTTTAGTTGTGTCCGGCTGACTGGGCTGTGCTCTCGGTCAATTCTGATAAGGCGCCTTGTTCCACTCCTCACAGATTCGAGGCACAGAATTAGTAACTTTATAGGGAAGGGGAAGTCAGGCTAGAGGCTTCGAATGACTATGCTGAATTAGGAAACCAAAATATTAAGGAGTCCCACTGGATCAACTGCCAGCCCACAGGGATTATGGTCAAGAAACTAGGCCCAATATTGCTCCATTTAGGGCAATCACAGTCGCAATTATAAGAAGAAAATAAACGGCATTGATACATTGGCTCAAACCACTATTCAATCCTCCGTAGCTGACAGGCTCTTCCATTCGTGGCTTTTTTTTTTTTTTTTTTTTATTATTTTATGTATATAATATATATATAGTATAGTATATCTGATTTTATATATAAGTACTTTGAGTCCAGTGAGTCGGTCATCTCTTTGTCAGAGTTTGCCAGTTACCAGCTGTAAGGTACTCCATTTTTAGTCTGCTTGAGAAAACCAGCAGGCCTTTATCGCATATCCTCTTGGTCTAGCAGACTAACAAGATGTTTGGACAATGTTTATAAGTTAGTCTAATTGGGGCATTAACAGAGGAATATCGATCAGTCACACCGATGAATTACATTTTTTTTTCTGTAGATATGACAGAGTCTTAAGCTTTACTGTGGCTTATAACATGATCTCCAAGGAACGGCATAAATCACAAATTATAATTTTTTAATGC
>VZQC01013306.1:1045733-1088233 GCA_009823505.1 Rhizomys pruinosus
AAAAAAAAAAAAAAAAAAAAAAAAAAAGATTTTGAATTGTAAGGTTTTTGACAAAAAGGTTTAATATCTATCTGTATCACCCTTTTTCATTTTAGGTTTTTGTTTTTTGACCCATGAGTCTCAAAAAGTCAGTTGTATTACACATACCTATAGGCTGGAATCAAGGTGCAGATTTCACCAAATTCACCCATGCTGTTTTGGATGACTGTATGTGGTTAACTTGGGAAGCAAACTTAATTTTTTAAGTTAAATCATCCTACAGGTGAAAGAGAATGCTACAAGGTGATACTGTACAACAAAATTATAGAGAACATTTGTATGTGCCAATCCCAAAGTTATTGTTATACAGATTTTAAGTAAAACAAATGTGGACAACAACAATTTATACGTCCAATTAACTCAGGTGCATTACCGTTTTTATCATAACCTTTAAAACAATGTTGTTTAATATACACATATTTACTTTTACTAAGTCCTAAAGCACCATGTAACCTGTATACAGAGTCTGGGAAAAATTGGATTAATTAATTAAATATGCATTAATCGAATATACACCCATGTCCCTCTCCCGCCCCTCCCACCCCTCCCGATTCTCCATTTCAGTCAGTTTTCTGATGCAGTCTTTCTGTTGTTGTTCTTTTAATACGCATCCCTCTCCACAAGAAATATTTATAACTGGATTATTGATGCTAGAACCTGCCCTGGTGTTCCAACTTTATGCTCTCTAAGGGGTTTGAAGCAGATAAGGGTATCTTTTGTTTCACTCTTGCTCGGATTGAAAGGACTTACTGAGGAACTATACTTAATGCCTATCGTCACAAGGCTTTATCTACAACACAACTTTATTTTAATGATGAAATTTTATACTTTGTGTTGATTACAGAATTGGTTGAAACATCTGAAAACTGTGGGAGCAACTAATGTATTTTGCATGTGGGAAGGAAATGAGGGTTTGGTAGCCACAAAAGCCATGGGAAATTAACTGTAGGATAACGCTTTGATCCCTGTCTCCTCTCATGCTCACACCTTTGGGGAATACTCATATGCTAAATTGTAACCATGGGTTGTTTGCTG
Organism: Rhizomys pruinosus; assembly: GCA_009823505.1. Lineage (NCBI taxonomy): Eukaryota > Metazoa > Chordata > Mammalia > Rodentia > Spalacidae > Rhizomys > Rhizomys pruinosus. The sequence continues at coordinate 1,046,808 of VZQC01013306.1, forward strand.
CTACAAGATGAAATACCTCTTCCATGAGGTCATTGCATTCTCTTTCTTTCCTGCTCTCATTCACGAAGGCCTTTGCCATGTAGCAAATAGCCTAGAAAGATTGTTATGTTGCACATTATGGAGTGTTCTCTAATAACTGAGAACTTGCTCAAGCTGAAATCCAGTGAAACACTAAATATATTCTCACAAGCAAATGAATTCTGTGGCTACCTAGATTACCTGGGAATTTGACTGATCAGTTGAGCAGTCAGGTAAAAGCACAATGTCACTGATACCCCAATTATATCCTGGTAAACAAATGAGTTGCCTAACCATATCACAAAACCTTAAAACAAACAAAACCTACATTAGTCTGTTGTTTCATGATGTTAAGTTAGTAGTAATTTTTTAAGGTCAAACATATGTGTATATATCCACACAAACTGTTTCAGACTGCTTCAGGCTGTTTTACTATAGGTAAGTATAAGAGTTTAGTTTACAGATATTGGAATACAAAGAAAAGTTCAAAAAACTTTTCCAAATGAAGGCATGGTGAACAGATGTTTTCTTAGTAGCCATGCTACATGTAAATATCAAATGTAGAGATATATACAACAATTTGAAGCTAAAACTTTAAAGAAAATGTCTTTTATATAAGCTGTTGTAGTCAACTATTGAAAGAGTGAGTTGTTCTTCTCTGTAGTTTATGAGAAAAATAAAATTTTCAAATCAAGTTAGGAAGCTCTCCAGAAAATTATATGAATAAAAGCATGATAAAACACAACCCATATTTTATTAAATTTAAGTGCTTAATCTAATAAGAATATTGGATAGATTATATAGTGGCTAAAATTGGTTTATTACTTAAAATACAATCACTAAAATAGTTCTTCATTGGATTTGGAGACACTGACAAACAAATATTTAATCCACCAAACAAACAAACAAACAAACAAACAAACCAACACAAAAAGTATATATGAACAAGAAGTAATGAGAGCCACTACATAAACTGAGTATTGACCAATATTTTTTTCAATAATTCTTATTTATACTTTTCAAAGGACTGTTTCAACTGCTTGGTCTGGATCAAGATACTCTTTTACAAGACAACTAACAAACCTACAGAAAGACCATGATAGACATGGTCTCTGCATTTTATGTGATCACCCTCACCACCACTAAATTCCATTAAGTATCCATCATGTATCTATTAGTCATAAATTTGAATGCACTCTATTTCAACCTATTTATGTTTCAACTCACTACCTTTTTAGAATAATGTATCCTTTATATATTATATTTAGAGTATACACTGATATCTTAAATTCATTCTCCCATCTAAAAATGCTTTCTTTAAAGGTTGAGGAATTAAAGATTTCTGAACTGCACATGGACTAAAAATGGATGACCTTATTTTCAGTTTAAACATTGTGAGCTTGATTTAGATAATAATTATTATTGATATGACAAGGAAAATGTTTTTTACTGCATAAGGGATTTCCCAGAAAAAGATACATTAAACGTTTGGATATCAAATAATCTGATGTTATCATTTCTTACATGCATATAGTTGAACAATACTGTGACTACTCTATTTACATTACACAAGAGAGTGCTATTTAAGGCATAAGTACAACTCTACATAATTCAACTTGGTTTAAACATCTTGCTAGAAGAACAGTAATCAAATTTAGCTCCAGGACATAACTGTAGACTAATACAAAAACTCTATATGCAGAGTTAAGATTATACTACAAATGTGGTTCCTATTTCATTATTTGATGAATGATATGTCACACAGTGTTATATGATTCCATAATAAAAGATGATATTATAATGCCTTTGCCCAGAAGGACAAAGTTAAGCCTGCCAAGAGGACATGAACTCAAATTCTAGAGTCAAGTAAGTAGCCTCAGGGATCAATCCTTGAATTCTCAGAATAGAATAAAATACATGTGAGCATTCAAATCGGTTCTTCCGACTGTTTTAAGCATAGAAAACATGTATTCTATATTCCATATTGTTAATGTCAAATATTACTTTAAAATACATACATATGTAAAGAGCTGAAATGAAACTATTAAGCAAGCTATTCCTAATAAAATCAGCAAAAGTTCCCATTCATAATTAAAGAACTCCAACCACTTAGATGAAAATAAGTGATCATGTGCAAATTCTGGAAGAAATCAACTTCAAATAATAACACTTTCTCCTTGATCTTTCCAGTTTCAACACAACATTTCTAAAATATTTCCACAAGGTTATATTATTAAAAAGTTTCTAGGCATTTCCAAGAAGCCTAAATTAATCCTCCATTTTACATCTTTCACAAGTTGCATCTGACAAAATGAGCTGTCAAATGGGTTCATCACTGGAAGAAAAATTCTATTAGTAATTCAAAGATCCCGAAGAATTATCATTTCTTGATAATAAGGGACACACTAGTTAATATAGGATAATTTTACATATAGTATTTTATGTGAGCTTGGTATCAATTCTCTCTCTCTCTCTCTCTCTCTCTCTCTCTGCACACGCACGCATGTGTCTTTTATTATTATTATTATCATTATTATTATTATTATTTTTTGTATGTGTCTGAATGTACTGTCTGCATGTAGGTCTGTGCAACCATGTAGTGCAATGCCACGGAGGTCAGAAGAGGGTCTCGGATTCCCCTGGTACTGGAGTTCTCCTAGAATTGGAGTTACAGACGGTTCTCAGCCGCCATGTGGGTGCTGGGGATCGAACCTGGGTCCTCTGCAAGAGTGGTCGGCGCTCTTAACAGCTAGGCTATCTCTCCAGCCCTGTGTCTTTCTTTTGTATGTATGAAGTTTTCTTTTCAAAATCTATGAAGATTTTCCTCAATATATTTACAGTAACTCCTAGGTAATGTGTGTTTGAAAATTCTCCATTCCTTTTGCATTATTTCTCCCAAAATACATGGGTTTTAAATGAAACGTTTTTGTTTGGAAGTAATGGTGACTTATTTATTTTGGAAGTAATGTTGACTATTTTTTTTCTATATATGGATAATCAGTAAAAGTATGTTTCTGAAAATTAGGGGACACCTTTTGAATTTTTCATGAAAGTTTAATTTTAGGATTTTTGTTTATGATAATAGATATTAGGAAAAATGTGATTTTAGGTTAGCATTTTTTCTTTTAAAGAGAATATTCTTTCCATTTGTTAATTCAGTTGTCTCAATGATATTTCCAGTCATGTTTCTCTTATTTATAAAGGCCCCATGAATTTCACTTCTTTAATGTAGATTATAGAAGTTATACACTATATCTGATGAATATAATATGAATGCTTTGAGAATCCTGATAGCTTAGAGCCCCAAATCAAGCAATGCTCATTATCAGATGGGGGAATTGCTGGAGTGGGAAATTTGAGAAGAATCATGACCAACTTAAAGAAGGAAGTTAGAACTGAAATGCTTAGCAGTTGCCTCAGTGTTGTGATGTTATTAATAACAGACAATTGGGACAGAGTTCATAATGACAATCTCTAGTCCATTAACTTTTATGAATTTAATAAGAACATATTAAAATGAATAGATGTTACATTGAAATTACCAAGTTCTTAGATGCACATTTTTGATGACTTTTAAAATGTATTCTAGTATGAGTTTCCACCATCTAAGTGAACTGTGAAACAATTTGTTTTATTTACCATTATCTTACATTTTTAGCATGTAAATTCTAGTTATTTAAAGAAGCCAATATGCAGTATAACAAAACGAAGCACCACAGAAATTTCAAATTATTTCCTCTGAATTGGTTGGAAGCCAGCTATTGTTTAATGAACCTGATGATGTGGTTACTGTTGGTTATAACAATAACTTAGGAATAAATAATTATATTTTTCTTTCTCATTTGAAAGTGCTTGGCCTTTTGCTACAGTAAAACCATAAGGCCTAACATTTATGTTTTATTGATTTTGTAATGCTATATTAAGAAAGTTACCCAGAAACAATAGAGTGATTTTTGTTCATAGAAACTGTAAGCAAAGCTACTTCTTTTAAGTACATGGAGGGTGTGTCTGGTGGCAGCTACCACAGTAAGTGTCAATGTGGGTATCCCTAATTCATCTTCTGTCCATTTTTAAGTGTGTTTCTTAGTTATTTTTCATTTTTTATTCACAGAATGGATAAATATCATTTTATCTATGGATGATCTGAATTCTGGTATTTCTTTCAATGTTACAGATTTAAAGCTTCTACTATTCAAAATATGAAAGTTTCCTTTGCTTCAACATATTGATGACTTCTTTGAAATTTGTGTTTCTAATACTTTGTGTTATAGCCTTGATATCATGTCTTTCCAAAACATTTATATTTTTCCATGAATTATTTTTACTTGGAAGTATAGCATTACATTATTCAAGAAAAAATATTTTGAAAAGCAGGACACAGAATTAAACATAATATCAACAAAATAAAGGATTTTATCAACTTAATTTATTCATTAGCATCTTCATTCATTTCTCTTCAAATTCCCTCAGAGAAAGCAGAATGCTAAAAAAAAAAACACTGTGCAGAAATACAAATCCTTATGCAACTACATTAGAAAGAAATATGAACAGTGGGCAGCAAAATTTATTTTGATTAGGAAATCTAGAAAAAATTTCCACATGTAATGTAAAAGATGATCTAAAAATAAGGAAGAGAAGAGAAGGAGCCATATGGAGAAAAGTGAGAAGGAAGAGGGTGGGAGAGTGTCAGGAGGAAGAGGAAGAGGAGCATGAAAAGAAAGTGGAAACAGAAGGAGGAAGAGAAGGAGAGAAGAGGAAGACAGGGAGTAGGAGGAGAAGCATCAGTGTGTTTCTTGAACTAAGAAATCTGATTATCATTTTGACCAATCTGTGAATTTCCATTTTTTTAGGATATTTTGTGACATAAAGATATTCAAAATACTTCCCATCACAGCAGAATCGTATTTTATTATTTTTATTGAATTTTTATGATTTTCATACAATATAATTTGATGGTATTTAGATCCCAGAACTACTGCCCCTCCAAATTTAATGTATTCTGTATTCAAGTGCCAAAGTTCCTTAGGTTGGGTTGGGATTTCTTACCCACTTCCCCATATTTACGGCTGGCTTTTGTCTGGTTTGAGCTTACATAGAACTTGTGAATGCTGTCACCATTGCTGAAAGTTCTTATTTGTAATGGACCAGCTGTCTGCATGACTCTGTTTCCTTGTGATCCTGCACCTTCTCTGACTCTTACAATATTTCACCTCCTCCTCCACAAAGATCCCTGAGCTTTAGGAGGCAGAGGTTTGAAATCATTGCCCTATTCAGGGATAAGCACTCTGTGCCTTCTTGTTCTCTGTGCATTGTCTAGTTGTGGGTTTCTGTGTTAATCATCATCTACTATATAAGAAAACATCTCTGTTGAGTTGAGAGATGGATTAATCCTGTGTGTTGAGGTTGCATTGATGACGGCATTAGATTGATCTCAGGATGTGGGAAATTATATTATTTTTTTCCTCTAGGATCTATGACCTCTACAACCATGTGCATTTTACTATATTTACTGTACCACACATGAGTTCCTTCTCATTGAGCTTGTTTTAATTCCAGTTAGATGGCTGTTTAGTACTTCCAAGATAAAAGTGCCACTAATGTAAATATAGCAAAATTTGCTGGGCCAGTCAGTGTTATTAATTAGGCTTCACAGCAGGGTGGGAAATTAATCAAATGACAGTTGTGTAGCATCCTCAGATACCATGGGAGCTAGTTTTCAAGGAGGAGGCTTCCAGGTCAGTTCCAGCTTGACTGCTTAAAGTCCTCTGTCCTCAGTGTGGCCTGTCTTCAGGATTACAGTCTTACCCTCAAACCCCGGGAATCAATCAAGGGCTGTGGCACAAGCCTGTATAATTTGAGGAATCTTTAGTATTAACCTGGCCAGAAAGTTGAAGGGAGTAAATATCTGGATATAACTGCAGGGGCCAGGAAAATGGAAAGGAACCATGGGGATAGGGGGAAGAATGAGTTCAGGATAGAGGAGGAGGATGGTAGGAGACAGATGTTCTTAAGGAGGAAATTGGGAAATGGGGGTTGCTTTAATTTGGGAGGAGACAGTGAGGCATATACAGGAGGAGTGAGAAGACAGATAGAGCTGGTAGAAATCTAAGAGTTCAAAATCCTACTGAATAATATACATAAAATAAATATCCAAGGACATGTGAATAGCTGTATGATACATAACCAATAAAAATACAACAGTGTAAAAGCGAATAATAAACTTATCAAAAATATGCAAGCAATAAAACAATCAAAGGGCTGATTATAATAAATCTAAGAATGGGGTTGGAGAGATGGCTCAGTAGTTAAGACCATAGGCTATTCTTGCAGAGAACCTATTTGGTGGCTAACACTATATTTCTAGTTCCAGGGTATCCAATACACTCTTCTGCCCTCTACAGACATTGCACATATATGTACAGTTACATACATGTGAAAAAACTCTCATAGACATATAAATAGATAAATAATAAATAATTAAATAAATGGCATATATGTAGTCAGATATGACGGCACATGCTTTCAATCCCAGCACTCAGGAGGCAGAGGCAAGTAAACCTCCGTGAGATCATGGACAGCCTGATCTACATGGGCAGTTCCAATCTGGGTGTGGCTACAATGAGTAGCCACTCTGGCTTAAAGAACAAGAAACACATATTAATTAAATATATAATTATGCAATTAATATAAATTCAAGAGTAATAATACCAAAGGAAGAGTTGGGATGAGGAAGGGAGAGGTACAACTGGCACTTATTCTTTGATTTTCTTAAATCATTATTTTTAAAATCTATGAAATGAATATGGACAAATTCTCAAGGGGAGAGGGGAGAGGATACCTAGTTTTCAAAGCCTAATTAGCTATTTGAACATCTGCATTTCTCATTTCTTATTAAAAATGAGACAGGTCATACAAAGTGAGGAAATTGAGCTAATTTGGAATTGAAATGCAGAAGAGACATGTTCAGGTGAAAACAGAAACCAGCATCATAGAGAATGACCACAACACAATTTCAGGTTCTACATTTATGACCATGAATTTCAGAGATTTATCACATATACAATGTTGTTTATATTTGTGCCTTTTTTCAAAACAGTTTCAGTGAGTTCTCAAACAGTCTCTGTCTAGATTCTAAGACTGAAAATGAGATAGCTAGCAATTAGGTCTGAAAAGTTAGGTAGGCTGACTCTGCAAATATGTAGAAGAGATGATCAGAGGATGGCCCATGAGTACAAGGGAGCAGTTGGATAGGAAAAACTATTTAAGGTTACACAGCACAGTAATACCATTCAGAAAAGAACGATTAATTGAATTGTTCAAAATAGATGAGAGATTTTGAGTTTCCATCACTCAAACATGATACTTCTAAGATAATGGCTACACTAAGGATACTGCTTTGCTCATCACATATTGCATACATGTACTGAAATGTCACACTTTGCCTCATAATTACCATGTGTTTGTGAAAAATAAAGGTAATTTAAAAGTTAAAAATGCCTTTGGCACGATCGTGCATGCCTTTAATCTCAGTACTAGGGAGGCAGAGGCATGCAGATCTCTGTGAATTCAAGGCCAGACTGGTCTACATAGCGAGTTTCAGGCCAGCTGGGGCTACAGAGAAACCTTGTCTCAAAAAGACCAAAATAAATAAATAAATAAATAAATAAATAAATAAATAAATAAATAAATAAAATTAAAATGCTTGAGTATAAACTCAATGTATGTAATCAGATTAGACTCTACTGGAATATGGATTATTATTGTTATTATTAATTATACACTATAGCCAAGAAGAGGAGCAAGATATAAAGTGTTGAAATTTATATTCATGGACTGCAGTTAGAACATAAAGAAGATAATGTGTATCACTCTGAAGACTGAAGAAAGGGAAGCAGTTACAAGAAAAAAGAAATTTAAGTAAAATAAATATGAATTTGCAATCTGTATTACCATGCACACTTGTGTTTAAAAAATCAACTTCAACTGAAACAGAAAAACTGGAAAACAAGCTGGAGTGTCAGGAGTCTAAGAATCAGAAGGAAAAACTGCAGACCAACTCTGAAGCTTGAGAATAAGAAATGCAGTGGGCCAGGGATCACTGTTGAAAGTCCATTGGTGAGACAAAGAGGGGTCCAACATTTCTCCATTTGTGGTTCTATTCAATTCATCAGTGATGTGATGCCCACTCATAACAGGAGCCATCCGTGTAACTGCCCAGTAATGTAAATATCACCTATTCAGAAAAATCTTCACATACACAGACTAATGTATCAGATACACAGGAACCCTGTAGACAGCCATGTTGACATGTAGAATTAACTAGCAAAAGGCAAAAGTGGGATTTTATTCCAGATTATTTTTTCTGTTGTAGATTGAAAAGGAAAAAAAAATTGAGATTGCAATCCCACATCTACATGACAACTCCGAGGGTAGCATTTGCAATAAGGTTAAGAGGGAGAATGCTAGTTCAAGAAAATAGTTTTATACAGTTTAGTTGAGTTCCTGTTTAATAACATCAGTCTTGTTTAATAACATCAGATTTCAAACCTTGATAATAAAATACTTCAGCAAGTACAAAATTTCAATCAGCATAATTATAAATGATAATCATTACCAGAATTAATCAGACTTTGAAAGCATTTTATTTTCTACCTTCTAAAATGTAAAGATTACCCAGACATGGTGGCACATGCCTTTATTCCCAGAACTCCAGAGACAAAGTCAGGTGGACCACTGTGAGATCAAGGGCAGCCTGGTCTGCATAGTGAGTTCCAGGCAAGCTTGGGGGACCCTGTCTCAAAATAAATAAATGAATAGATAAATAAATAAATAAATAAATAAATAAATAAATAAATAAATAAATGTAAATATTACAATATTGCAGTGGGGATTTTTGGACTTTTTAAAAATATAACTGATTTTGTGATATAAAATAGATTTTGCTTAGAAAATGAGAACTCTGATACATAGATGAATATTCTCCATTGCTTACCTACAAACAAGTGTGTCTATCTATTGATCTATCACCCATCACCTATGTATTTTTTTTTTTTTTGTATTTTTGAGACAGGGTCTCCCTTTAGTCCCAGGTGCCCTGGAGCTCGCTATGTAGACCAGGCTGGCCTTGAACTCAGAGATCCACCTGCCTCTGCCTCCCAAGTGCTGGAATTAAAGGTGTGTACCACCATGCCCAGCCTATGTATTCTTTAGAAATTAATTCAGATTCTGTTTAAAGTTTCCTTAGAAAATCACATCACAAATCAAAGGCCTATGATCTATTTACTTAGAAAATTTGTCCCTGAAATCATTTAAACACCTTTCAAATCCTAACTCTTTACATGGTATATAGTCATTCATACAGTTCCCACCTAGATCAACTGTACCTATTGATAATTATTTAATTTTATAACTCAATGGAAGGGATTGTATGGTATTAGCTCTCTTATATTGTCTATGCAGTTTAACATGTAGGATTTCTACAAACTGTATTTTCTATCCCCTGATGCCTTTTGTGGATACTAACACTTAGAATACAATAATTCTGTGATCTTTGCAGAGTGAAACACAATACAAATGAAAGTATATATTATTTCAAAAATGTGAAATGTTTATAACAGTTAAAATATTTGAATATTTTTATTTGTTTTTTGAAAACTTCATACATGTATGCAACATATCTTTTTTGGGGGGGGTCTTTTCAAGACAAAGTCTCCCTGTAGCCCCAGCTGGCCTGGAACTCACAAAGACCCACCTGCCTCTGACTCCCAAGTGCTAGAATTAAAGGTGTGCGCCACCATGCCCTGCGTATGCAACATATATTAATAACTTACACCTCTGACTAACCCCCTAGAACTTTCCTGAAAGAACCCCTTTTCAATTGGCCCAATCAAATATATGCTGTATACATATTACTAAAAGTTTGAGTTTAATTGAAGAATTTTATTATAGATTTAAGAAATATTTCTTTTAACGTTTACATTTAATTAGTATCTTTCATTGAATGTGACTGATACTTCAAATTGTTCTTGTAGCTTCTATGGGAAAGTGGAAAAGTAAAATGTCAAATGTGCTGGCAATTTGCATGCCTCTTTCTCGTTTATGCTTTGATTTCTTTTTTGTATTCCAGTAAAGTTATCAATTGTACATATTTATTAAAAGATGAAATTACTTCTGAGTATTTTAAATTATAATGTCATTGTAATGTTTTTCCCTGCAATTTCAGTAGCTTAATTTCCAGTTGTTTATGGTATTGAGCAATACAGTTATTATAATTTGACTTGTTAAGCATTAAATATCCACTTAGTAATTCCAGGAGCTTTATTACTGATTTTTTATTATTAAAGATTTGTTTTTTATTATAATTACTATAGAAATGTGTCTGCATATGGGTATGAGTACCTAAGCAAAAGTGCAAGTGTCAACAGTGTCTAGAGAGCATATTGGATCACCTTTAAGCTGAGGTATAGGTGGTGGTGAGCTGATGGTTGTGGGTGCTGGGAACCAAACTCAGGTGTGCTACAATAGCAGTGCCTACTCTTAATGGCTTAGCCATCTCCCTAACCTGGGCTGGTCTGGAACTTGTTTTGCAGACCAGATGTAGATCAGATTCTTGTAATAAGTAGCAAATCCTTGTGCTTTGGCCATCCAAATGCTGGATCACACCTAGCATAGCCTTCAGAACTTGAGTTTGCCTTACTTCTTGATTATGTATAATATAAAGCAATTCAAATATTATTACATACTCTTTAGAGATTATTATATTTCTTGCCTTTTGGTCTGCTCATTCAAAGAATTATCTTGATTGATTAAAAATGTTAGGGTATCTTTATATTTCTCAGGTAAACTGTATGTATCTATGATATATTAGTTGTTCTACATATAGGTGGAATTATATGCAAATAAATATGGGTAGTAAATTTAGAAAATTTTAGCAAGCTACTTTACTTCTAGTTAGGAAGTAGTTGGTCCATGACTCTATCTTTCAATGAATATGTCTAGTATTATATTTTTTATTTTTAATAAAGGGAACCACTTTAGCATATAATAAAATTTGACTTATTTCCTATCTACTTTCATGCTGTTTTGTATAATATTCATAATACACATATTTAATTTGTTATAGGATTATACAACATAGATGTTTACACTTCTTTAAGTGTTTATATCTATTTATTTCTCTTTTATACTTTACAGTAACCACATCTTTGTGTTATATTAGCACATACATTTGTGTAAAATAAATATATGAATAACACGGTTATTAATTTGTTTATTATTGTGCAAGTGCTTGCTTGGTTTTGTGTTTTAAGGTGCTGGGGATGAAAGCCAGGGACTTGCTTGTTCAATGCAGGTGCTCTAACGCTGAACTACAAGCTAAGCCCTCATTTGTATATTGTCTTTTTAGAGAGTATCCTTTCCTCTAACTTAATTATTTACAAGTACATAGAATTGAATTTTACCTGTACATATTTCACTTTCCAGTTGTTTCCAATTTTTCCCTTTGTTGTGAGGACTATTTAAGATTAAAATAATGAATTATTTGAGCTGGAGAAATGCCTCAGTGTTTAGAATGCATATTGGTCTTGCAGAAGACCTAGGTTCACTTTCAAAATCCCATGTCAACAGGTCAACCCATCTGTCCCTCTAGCTCCAGGGATCCAACAGCCTTTTTTGGCCTGAAAGGGAAAAGTACTCATGTGCACATATTCACAAAGAAACATACTTATGTATGTAAAACTAAATACTAAAACAAATTCTAAAGCCGGGCGTGGTGGCGCACGCCTTTAATCCTAGCACTTGGGAGGCAGAGGCAGGCGGATCTTTGTGAGTTCAAAGCCAGCCTGGTCTACAGAGTGAGTTCCAGGACAGCTGGGGCTACAGGGAGACCCTGTCTCGAAAAGACAAAAAAAAAAAAGGAAAAATAGAAAAAAAAGAAACATACTTTGTATGTAAAACTAAATACTAAAACAAATTCTAAAATACTATATTCTCACAGAAAATGTTAAAGAAATCTTAAAGACGATAAATTTCTTTTGGAAAGAGGATGAAGAAAAATTATGATAAAGATCATTAAAATGGAGGGAAATTGTCTTCAGTAAGATTGGTGTATGATTTCACTTCTTTCTTTGCATTTACTATAACTTTTCTCTCGTCTGACAACATTATCTAACATTACATTCAGAATCATCACCCTCAAAATAAGTTATCAAAGTATGTATCTTTCTTAAAGTGCTTATTTAATGTTAATACTAAAGAACTTTGTGACATCTTGCATTTTAGACTTATAAATTTATTTTCTTACACTTTTATAAAGATGTCCCATTTTCTTTTGACTTGTGTTATTTAAATGAGAAGTCTGTTATATATCTTATGTTTCTTTCTCTGAAAATAAACCCTGTTACCTTAAATGACTTTTTTTGTTAAAATTAATTTTACTTTCTTTTTTTATTATTTTTGAACTAGAGACTCACAGTATCTCTCAGCCTCGCCTAATACTTGCTATGTAGCTCAGGCTATCTTCAAATTCAAAATCCTTCAGGAATAGGGATTACAGGAATGCTGTTACACTCCTACAGATTTTTTTAAGTGACATTCAAAGTCTGATTGTGATATGTCAGTTGCATTTTTTTTCTTTCTGTTTTCATGTTCGTATTTTTTTTTAAGTTCAGGAATAATTATGTGCGTGTTTGTTTGGGGGGGGGTCCTGAGAGGAAGAGGGGGAAAAGGAGAAGGATGAGGAGGGGGAGGAGAAGGAAGAGAAGGAAGGGGGGGAATGTTAATGACATAGGCCAGAGGTCACTCTCACATATTTTTCCTCATTAGGCACCAATCTAATTGTGAATGTAGGAATTTTCCTTAGCTCAGAGCTCAGAGATCAGACTTGCTCAGCTAGCAGTGAGCCTTAGGGATCTTCCTGCCTCTACCTCTTCATCCCTGAGATTTCAAGTCCTGTGTGTGATGAAACTCGGGGCAGATGCTTACATGGAAAACACTTTACTGACTGAGCTATCTCCCAAGTTTCAATTTTTTTTTAATAAATATTTATTTTTATTTTTTTTATTTCATTTATTTCCGTATGTGTATGAATGTATTGTCTGCATGCAAGTCTGTGCACCCATGTCGTGCAACGCCGCGGAGGTCAGAAGACAGTATCGGACTCCCCTGGAACTGGAGTTCTCCTGGAATTGGAGTTTCAGACAGCTCTCGGCCGCCATGTGGGTGCTGGGGATCGAACCCAGGTCCTCTGCAAGAGCGGTTGGCGCTCTTAACCGCTAGGCCATCTCTCCAGCCCCCCCAAGTTTCAATTTTATCCATCTATGTATTTACAATTTATATCCAATTTTAAGAAGTATTGTGGATTATTTCCTGAAACAATTTTTACTTATCATTTCTTGCACCCTGGGTTCCAGCTTGCATATGCTGTCATTTATAGATGGCTAAGTTCATATTCTTTTCCTTAATCACGCTTTGCTTTTACTTTTGTGTCCCATTAGTTTTAACTACAATCCCAGTGTCTTCCAGGTCACAGATCTGATCTTCTGTAGTGTTTAAATTTATGTAACCCCAGTGAATTTCACCAGTAATTTCTACTTCAGATAGTTATTTTTCTCATATAGAAATACCTTTTAGTTCTTTTATAGAGATATAACCTAATTTTTACCTCTCATTTGTGTAATTCCTTTATACAGACACACACATACACACACTTTGTATTTCTATATGGAGCTGTTCTATTAGCTATTTTTTTCCATCTCAATGCTTCATACCATGGACCTATTTTTTTCCTATTTATTTATCTTCACCTCCACTCTGCCAAATTTGAGCATTTTTGCATGAAAATTCCATTTTTCTTTAAGGCAAAATACCATGCACATTATAGAATACTGAGATTGAGCACTGTTGGATTCTCTTTTTTTTTTTTTTTTAAGTATCAGAAGATATTTTTATGGAGAACATTTAATTTGTCTCAGATTATGATTAGAAGCCTTATGTGTAAGCAGTACCTTGGGATGGCCCATTCTGGTCTTGACTTCAGCTGTTAATCACCTGTGGCCTCTCAGCAACTACTGCTGGCTCTCAGCAAGAAAAACTAATGGGGGAGGTCAGGACAGGGGGAGAGTGGGGATGAGGAGAGTGCTGGGGCAGGGGAAGGAGTGTGGGTGTGGGTAGGGAAGAAGAAAGACTAGAGATGATTGGAGTTTGAGAGGCTGGAAATCCCAGAGGGTACGTCGATGCTCCAAGACCCCACGAGGAATTCGCATGCACTGCTTGAACTTTATTACATGGGTTGGGCAATGCAGTAGCTATGTGGCAGGGAACAGTGAAAGACAGAAGGTACCTCCCTTTGGTTGGCAAAAGCGATCCCAGTGATTCTCAAAAAGAAGCAGGTTATTTCCAAAGATCTTTATTATCTATCAGAAATAGAGGATAAGGTTTTACTGTTCAGAGTGGAACATGCTTTAGGGATGGGAATTATATTAGTGGAACAGGAACTGACCTGCAATTTTTTTATCTGAAGTAAGTGATCATAATGCTAGACAATGTGCACACTGCTATAAGAGAAGGTCAATCAATGGTGCATCCTAGCGTCAACCTCTAAAAACCATGATGAGCTAGCAGACTACTTCTATTGGTGCAGTATAAGCACTGTTGTCTGGAGGATGTTCAACAGCTGTCTAATGAATTGGACTTGGAACTCTCTCAACGGAGTGAACCCATGAGACACTATAGTCTCAGCCGAATACCCAGGACTGGAGAGGGCATAGAACCTAGAGAAAAGCTTATCAAAGGGTCTTATCTTTAGACAAATGAGATATCTTATCATACACTAATATGAAATCTTGTATTTACAGACAAGCTACTCATCAAAAAAGCTACTCTATGCAAAAGATGGAGACAGCTGAAGAATCTGATAACTGGTTAGACATAGAACAAATACATGTGAAAAGTTTCCATTCCTAAGAGACACATCTACATTAAAAATTGAGGGGCAGAAAGAAAATGAGCCCACCCCTCAATTCTCACCAGTAATGCTTCCATACATAATAGTGAGGCAAACGGAAGGCCACAACTAGCCAAACTCCAAAGAATGGGAGCTCCCAGATTGTATAATCCTGGATGGTACCCCTATATTAAATCTCACCTACTCACAGTTCAGGGATCATTGCAGAAGAGGGGGCAGAAAAATTGTAAGAACCAGGGCTGGTGCATGAACGTAGAGAGTCAGTGACTTACAATCGACTGTAAGCTTTCACATGTAAACTTGTGGCAATGTAGGCATCAGACATGGAACCCATGCCAACTGGAACAAGGTCTCAAAGCAGAGCAAGAGAAATGGGTGGGTGGCTGACCTTGAACTGAAAATGATAGGAGACTGAGTATCGTTGGGTGAGGAAGAGTATGGCTTCCCTAGAATTCCTAGATGTGCTGACTAGAATCCAATGGATCTATTTGCACAGAAGGACGTCTGGGTGTGGGAACTTGACTGGTTAGGGCTTAATTTGGATGCTGTGATGCATGAGTTCTAATGGGGGTTGGGACATGGAGGGGACTGGATTTGGTTGGGAAACATTGTATGAGATGTACAGATGCATAAATAAGTAATAAATGAATAAATAAAAAAAACTAACTCTAAATCTGCTTGGAATTTGGCATTCAAATTTTATCCTGTCTGTGTGACCTCTAAAAATTGTCTAGCTTTTAACTCCTTGATTTTTTTTTCTCCCAACTTTGTAGTTTCATGTTGTGAATGTGTAGTCTGGTAATTACTAAGGACTCAAGGGATGCAAAACTCAGGTTTCTGCACAGATTTATGAATTACTTCTGGTTTTTCCTTTCTTATTTATTTAGTTATTTATTTAAGTCTCTTTGAGACAGGCTCCCTATAGCCCCAGCTGGCCTGGAACTCAATATGTAGCAAACTGTCCTTGAACTCACAGAGATCCACTTGTCTGCCTCCCAGTTCTGGGATTAAAGGCATGTACCACTGTGCCTGGTTTCCTTCCTTCCTTTTTTTGGTCGTTTTGAGACAGGGTTTCCCTGTATCTTCAGCTCTCCTGGAATTTGCTCTATAGACCAGGCTGGGCTTGAACTCAAAAAGATCTGCCTGCCTCTGCCTCCAGAGTATTAGGATTAAAGGCCTGAATCACCACTCCCAGCAGTTTCCTTTCTTTTTAAACAGTTCTGTAAGTATTTAGCCGTTCAACCTTACCAAGATTGTATATCCAGGTCTTATTCAGTGAGCCTATTAAGCAATGTTTAATGTCTGCACAGTAGTATATATTTCATGTAGGAGCTTCCTGCCAATCAGGAAAAAAGGAGATGATAAGTTTTATCCACTTTTTCTTGATGTTAAGAAGTACAGTTGACCATGCAGAAAGGAGAGTAAACAATAGATGGTATAACCTCCCAAAGAAAAATCTCCCCTAAGGTTTATGGTAGAAATGTAAAGAGTAAACAAGTAGACACACAAACCCACATTTCCTGCTCCTGTGGCTAAAACTATGTGCATGTGGAAGAGGCATATGCAGAATGGCATAAAGCTAGGAGAGTCAGAGAAAGCGTCACAATATAGCTTTAATCTGTTGCTATTATGAAGTCTGGGAAACACTTCAAAACAGGCTGTCCTACTCTTCTACTGGTATCTCTAGTGAAGAATTCTTAGTAGGCTCCCTGGAAGAAATGTTTTCATTTTTTTCCCACTGGCAAATAAATATCTGTGACAGGTTACAAGCCTGGTTTGGATGGTAGGAATCGAAGGATCTGTTAAATAAGAAGACCCAGGTTTGGTAGAGAAGTCTATAAGCTCTCTCATTTTAGTAGGAAAAGAAAAGGTCCAAAATCATAAGAGGAGCTGGACATGGTTTCAGGATAGTGAGAGAATAAGATGGCCACAGTGCAATGACTCAGGAGAGCATCTGAGACCCAACGATCTTCAACAATGCTGCTTCTTTAACACTAGAATATATAATCTCCTTTCTACCTCAGGACTTAAGATTCTACCAAGAATAAAGAACAGGACAAGAAGGGAGAGTGGATAATTTCTGCATAACTGAATATTTATTCCAAAGAGACTACATTTTATTAATGATTACTAAGAATAAGTGAATTTGGATGAGAAATCACTTTATTAGACTGCACACACCACAATGGCATAAACTAAATTATCTTCTCTAGACAGACTATGGCCTCAAGAGTAAAGATAAATTAAGTTTTATAAAATATTTTCCATATCAGTATGGCTGTATGCAAATCATGACCTTTTACATGCAGAATCAAGATACTCTTAAATAAGTTAATTCTATTGGATTTATTTCTTTATGAAACCTATGTTCAGAACTCTCTCTAGCTCTCATATCACAATCTAAGATGCATTTTGATACTCTCTGAAAGGTAAATATTATCAGAGTAATCAAGTCCCAGTTATCTAGATTATTTAATACTAAAATAGAATATCAGAGAATCTGACTGACAGGTAATTACCATTGGGATTTTGTACAGCCATGATGCTCCCAAGTTACAAGCAGATGGGCTACCTATAGTCTATTTGTTAAAAAAAAAATTAGAACACAAAACACATTTTTTTTCTCTACAAACAATGTTGGATATAGTTTTTTTTTTCTTAACTAGGCTACTATGCCTCTACATTACATAATTAGTTCAATTTAAGGGTAATGAACATATTTTGGTCACAATATACTCTTAAGGCACAAAGAACTAGAACTATGCATTGATTTGCATAACTAATAAGAATTATTAATCCATACAATATCAAAGTACCTACTGAGCATCAAACATATATATTGTGAGTTGAGCGAAAAATGTCCCCTATAAACACTTGTATTTGGACAGCTGGTCCCCAGTTGGTTGCACTATTTGGAGAGGTGGTAGAGAACATTGCCGGAGGGAAGTAAGTCACTGGGATGGGCTGTAAGAGTTTATAGCCTTACCACACTTCCTATGGTCTTTCTCTGCTTCTTGTCTGTTGATGAAAATATAATCAGCCTGCATGAGGCTGATTGCTTGCTTGGGTTTGCCAAAGAGGAAGGAGCCTTCAAACACTTCCTTCAGGAAAACATGGCATCTTTCAGCCTAATAAAGAAAAAGAAAGAAACCATAAGATGAAGATACTAAAACCTACGATGTCATAATCTTGATACATGTGTGCCATGCATATATGCATATTTTGAAGTGATACAAATTGGAAGTAACGGGCTGGAGAGATGGCCTAGCAGTTAAGAGCACCGACCACTCTTACAGAGGACCTGGGTTCAATCCCCAGCACCCACATGGCGGCCGAGAACCGTCTGCAACTCCAATTCCAGAAGAACTCCAGTTCCAGGGGAATCCGACACCCTCTTCTGACCTCCGCGGCATTGCAGGACATGGGTGCACAAACTTGCATGCAGACAGTACATTCATACACATACAGAAATAAATAAAATTTAAAAAAATTTAAACAAAGAAAACAAATTGGAAGTAACAACAACAACAACAACAAGACTGGGTCAAAGAACTGACTGAAACAGTAAACAATCTGCCCAAAACAGTAAACTTCTGCATCAAAAATTTTAAGAAAGATTGAGTAAAAGATGAAAGACATGGATGGTAGAATGCATCAGCTCTGGTGGGGTGGAGGGCAAGGAAGGGGAAATGGGTCTAAATTTGATTTAATGCACAAAACTTCAATAAAAATTGGCTTAAAAAAAAAAAAAAAAGAAAATACAACTGGCCAGCCTCCTGAAGCTGACCTCATTGCATGACTTCCCCACCATTAATTTCCTCTACCTTTCTTGAACAGTGAATTAAAATAGCACTTTCTTCCTTTAGTTGCTTTGGGCAATGGTATTTTATCACAACAAAAAAGAGTAACTAATGCAATAAGTATTGAGAAAAGAACAGGACCCCGAAACCAGGCTTGCTTTCAAGGAGCTTGCAGTGAAGTGGAGAGAAACTGGCACCCACCAAGCTGGGTAAGCATTGCTAAGCCATGTGACCAGGACTGTTTGAAGTTGATAACAAGTGTTGAGATGTGGAACTGCATGTATATGGAGGACAAATTTCCATTGAACTGAGTTATGAAAGTTATTCCATCTGTGTATAGAATAAAATGAATTTCCTTAAAAGAATGCAAAGTTTAAAAGATGCAAAAAATGTGTAGGAATTCTAACAGTTAAATGGCTTAAGCCGGGGCTGGAGAGATGGCCTAGTGGTTAAGAGCACCGGCCGCTCTTGCAGAGGACCCGGGTTCGATCCCCAGCACCCACATGGCGGCTGAGAACTGTCTGTAACTCCAGTTCCAGGAGAACTCCAGTTCCAGGGGATTCCGAAACCCTCTTCTGACCTCCGCGGCATTGCACGACACGGGTCCACAGACCTACACGCAAACAGTACATTCATACACATAAATAAATAAAATAAAATTTAAAAAAATAAATGGCTTAAGCTGAAATTATGGAAGCAACTAAACAAATCAGCCACATATGTAAGAGGGAAGGAGTGCTTATATGTAAATATCCTATCTAGTTTTTTGTTGTTTCTTTGAGAGAGGGTATCTCTGTAACCCCAAGTGCACTGGAACTTGATACGTTTTGAATACAAAGATAGGTACAGCATAGCCTCCTTGTCTCCAGATCTTGATTTTATTTTAAGATAAAAGAATATGTATTGCTATACATACAAGCAAACTATTATTTGAATAAAACTAAGAATACGTGTTCAAATATTCTGTATTTAGTTACAGCATGCTTCAAATTCTCTTCTGTTTGGTGCTTTTGACACCAATTTACAGTTTTGATTTTACACTTCCTGGTGAACAGCAGCTATAATTCTCATCATACCGTTGTCTTTCCTCTTATGTTTTTCTGTTTTTTTTATCCCTATAGAAAATTTTCTCTTAGAGACTATGTGTGTGTGTGTGTGTGTGTGTGTGTGTGTGTGTTTAGAGAGAAAAAAAAGAAAAGAAAAAATGGGCAATGGAAAATAAAGGAGATTGAAGACTGCCTTATTGGTTCATCCTTCCAGCACATCATTGAAAATGATATTGTAATAATAGAAATTCTACATGTAAATATTCAAAACTATGACCTGTATCTTAACTTTTTTAAATGATCAGATCATAATAGATCATGCATATAAACATAAAATAGAAAGTATAAAGCTTTTAGAAAAAGTTTCTTCATTTTGACAAGGTGGTCACATAAATTTTTGTAATGGAACAAAAGTTAAAATCATTAAGATACATTAAGTCAACTAATAGAGATTACATTTTTTTCTCTGAAAGACAGTCTTCACATAATACTAGTGTAAACATTGACTAAAGGAAGACAAAATCCTTGTGTTACAGATGTGTACATGTTTCTCAAAACTAAAATAAAACAGGAAAACTAAGTAAATCATTTAACAAAAAAATAGAATGTAATTGCAGAAAATGGGAAAATCAGGAAATTAGTTGCCAATCTTATACTATGCACAAAACTCAACTCTAAACAAATCAAGGACCTTAATGTAAAACCTGGTGCCCTGTATCAGATAGAGGAGTAACCAGCCATTCTTTAATTGGATTTAAGTTTGCTTTCCTGAACTGAGCTCATACCTGACTCTAATACAGGGCTTAAACAGGTCACAGAATATAGAGAAGAACTTAGTACTAGTTTTGAAGTAAATAGCTATCATATTAAACTGATTCTTAATGACTTATTGTTTTATACATAGATGAATACATCTTTCGATTCATCAGAATATTTCCTTATGCAGGAGATGATGATTAACACAGAAACCTACAACTGTCCAGCATACAGAGAACAAGAGGAGCACTTATCCTTGAGTAGGACACCTATATCAAAATTTTGCCACCCAGGAACCACTGGAGAAGATGGGGCAAAAATATTGCAAAAGCCAGTGGTGGAAGACCACAAGGAAACAATTTTCCAGACAGGTGGTCACTTACATGAACTGACAGCAGCTGTGAGAGCATGCACAAGTCCCATGCAAGTTCAAACCAGAATAAATCCCAGTATAAATGTGAGGAAGTAGTAAGAAACTCCAGCCCCGGTGGCTGGAGCGATGGCCTAGCGTTTAAGAGCGCCGACCGCTCTTGCAGAGGACCCGGGTTCGATCCCCAGCACCCACATGGCGGCCGAGAGCCGTCTGAGGCTCCAATTCCAGGAGAACTCCAGTTCCAGGGGAGTCCGACGCCCTCTTCTGACCTCCGCGGCATTGCACGTCACGGGTGCACAGACTTGCATGCAGACAATACATTCATACACATACGGAAATAAATTAAAAAAAAAAAAAAGAAACTCCAGCCCCATCTAAGGAAATTGTAGTAATAGATGGTTCCTGGGAAGGGAAGAGACAGCTTCGTTCAGCATTGGTATCCCTGTGGATGGACCCATACTGAAAAACATTTTGAGATACAGATTAGACTCTACTCATTATACTTATACATCTTTATATATTATAGTATTCTAAATTGGACAGGGTAGTAAAGGGGCAGTGATGATAAGGGAGGAGATTTAATACCATCAAATTATATTTTATGAAAATCAGAAAAAATAAATAAATTAGACCAAAAAGGAATATGCAAAATATTCTACATTGTCAGTAAGAAGACAAACGTCAGAAGTACGATGAAATATCATATCTCTTTTATAATGCTAAAATAAAGTCCTAATACCATCAATTGCTTGTGAAGATGTAAAGCTATTGAACTGAGGGAGGAAAAGCAATATTAGAGACAAATGGAAAACAATTTGGCAGGTTCTCAGGAAGGTGTACTTAACATAACTGCACCTTTAGCTCATGGTCTTTGTTACATATACAAGAAAACTATTTTTTTCACATAACGTGTACTCAAATCCACAGTAGTTCTGTTCATAATGGTTCAAAAAGGAAAACAGCATTTAAATGAGGAAAGTAGGTAAATAGGTGCTAGTTCCTCCATTCAATGAAGAAATAACACTTATTAAGGAAAAAGAAACAAACTATTGAATCACAGACTTTCAATGAATGTCTGACACTATATGGCTTTCTCAGAGTGATGCAAAGAATGGTGAGGAGGAACTGAATGGTAATTGCCATGGGGTCAAGGGCAGGAATTCTGGAGCCATGGGCAGCTTAAGAGACTGTTTTCTGATTGTGATAGAAGTTACACGAATTTATAAATTGTTAAATCTCATAAAACTTTACAACCTAGAATGTAAATTTCACTGCACCTTAGATTAAAGATAGATCAACAGCAGCAGGATATTAGTTTTCGGTCTAGAGACTTGTTGACTCCATTATATTATCAAACTTAATTCAATTCTCCCTATTAAATTCTTATGGTTTGAAGAACAGAATTATATCCTTTCTTTCTGCAAATAACCTTTTACTTTATAACAGTGATAAATCTATGGAAAAACTACAAATATATTTTCAAATCTGCACACAGCTTTTTCTAGTAACAGCTGACATGAGTGCAGTTTCTTATAATTATTGAACTAATATTAGTACATTCTTACCAGTGAATTTTATACAATTTATTTTCATTAGAACTTTCATCTGAAAGTTCTCTTCCATTCCAATCTTCAACTCAGAGTTCCTTAGAATCCTCTAATCCAACAATCTCTGATCTTTCTGTTTTGATGACCTTTATAATTTCAAGGAGTGGTCATAGGGATTTTATAGAACATCTCTCAATTAGGATTTTCCCCATATTTTTCTCATAATTAAACTGTGGTATTACATTTTCAGAAGATTGACCTGAAGGGTAAAATGATATTCGTCTCATATCAAACACACATATTATCCAGATGATATCGCTCTTGGTGTGAAACTTGAGGAATTGGTAGAAGTAAGATTGTCAAGGATTGTTAAATTAGTATTGTAGGTCTTTCTATATGCTTTTGAAATAAGTTGTACCAACACTGAAAGACTTGATAGTTATATATTACTCAATTAAAGCTTATAAAAATTATTTAGAGTACTTTTATTGATAACACATTTATCTATTCTCCAGTTTTTATTTATTCAACTTTTTACTCATCAGATTCATGGTGATTTATTCTCTAATACTGCTGGCAATATATTCGCCTCTTTGATAAATGGATACTTTTAGTTCTGGGAAGACATTTAAAATGGTTGCTTTATTCTTCTGCCACATCACAATTGTTTTGAATTTTTGGTGTGTTTCCTTACTTTCTAGCACTAACATTGTTCTATAATAACCTCCTTAATTCTGAATGATTTTCTGCCTCATTCATATGATACTTCTGTGTGTGTGTGTGTGTGTGTGTGTGTGTGTGTGTGTGTGTGTCTGAGACAGGTGTCACTATGTATGTAATCTAGTGTGGCCCTAAACTTATGATCCTCTTGACAATTATTTTTCATTTATTCAACATTGCTTTTAGAAACCAAATCTGTTGGCCAGTCATGTATTGACCTTCGACTTTATTTTGAGTTCTCAACCCTCTTAAAATAAGGAAATATGCTTTATGTTAACATACATACATAGATATTTGTAAATATTTATTATGTAATTCTGCATCCACATTAGATCACACATTAACTCACAGAGATGCATAAATATCTAACCTAGGATTATTTGTGTCACTTTATTCTTTCTTTACACATATCTATCACTGCACATTCCAGGCAAGAAAGGATTTGCTCCATCTTCTGTCATCTTTTTCTGGTGCCAGGTAATGTGTTTGTAATAGTGACAGGTATTTTGATGTATGTCTTCATGAGAAACAAAGTTAAATAAGAATTCAGTACTTATTTTACCTTCATTCATAGCTACTTATTTCCAAAATTAATTAAATTATTATGATGCCAGACCACTGGGAGAAAAAGGGAGCAAACAGACTCTAGGTTCCAATTAGCTGAACTGAGTTTTTAATTTGAACTGACCTTGACTGTATCCCAGGTTGGGATTGGGAGGGTAGAGCCCCGACTCAGAGGCAGGTTAGGCTTACAAAGGAGAATACAATTCCCTGGTACATTTTTTTTTTTTTTGAGAAATTACCATCAGTCAATAAAAACCTCAGTTCCTGCCTGCTGCAGGATTACTTAGATAAGAAGTGGGTGGGTGGCCTTCAGGCAACTGTAAAATATTGACAAAAGTGCTGGGCACGGTGGCGCATGCCTTTAATCCCAGCACTTGGGAGGCAGAGGCAGGCGGATCTTTGTGAGTTCATGGCCAGCCTGGTCTACAGAGCAAGTTCCAGGACAGCTGGGGCTACAGGGAGACCCTGTCTCGAAAAGATCAAAAAAAGAAAAAAAGTGTTTAAAAATATTGACAAAAAATAAGGTAGCTAAGTGCTCACAAGACATCCTGGAGAGGGGATTGAAGTTAGAGATAACCAACTGGCTCTTCCAGGACTTGTTCTGGGCTGGGATTCAGCCATTAAGATGGAGTCACTAAAACATGGAGTTACCTAGCCAGGACTGCTATCACAAAATCAATGAATTTTTCCTCAACCTCTTCAATTATGTTGATCAACCCTAACTTTATTACAGAGTCATATGTGTTCAGTGCAGTAAGATTACTTGATCTTGCTTCATTTCACACCTGATGCCCTAACTTCCCAAATTAAGTCTTGAAGTTAAACCTTTGATCTGAAAAGATCTGTGTTTTGAGAAGTATGGCATCATGTACCTGTCCTGATAAGATTAGTGTTGCTTACACTGGGGACTCTATGTTGTTTATTCAGTTTGCTCCATCCAATTAAAATTTTGGCAATTACTGATCTTTTTAACTTCTGTATAATTTTGCCTTGTTTAGAAAGTCATAAAGTTGAAAGTTCAGTTCATGTCGTTTCCATGCAAGTGTGTTCATGTAGAACTATTCAATTAAGCTTTTGTCTTGTCTTTTCATGATTTTATTGTGAATTTATCAATAAACAGAATTTATTGTTCTACTGAACACAACTTGGTTGTTCTTACTTTGGAAAGATAAGAATTAACCAGCTACTTGAAGATTTGTAAATGTACAGAAAATTTAAGATAATTTATATTACTGCCTGGAATTCACATTTTTGACTGTATAGAAAGACTATGTTTAGCTTAGTAGGAAACTATTCTCCGAGGTGGTCAGGTCATTGTCACAAAGAAAGAACAGGTGAGTCTCTACTGCTCACATGATGACCAGCCACTGGTGTTGTCAGTTGTCAGAATGTTAATCAATCTCCTAGGTGTGCAGTTCAGTCTGATAATGGTAATTTACCTAATGGTAGGTTGAGATTACTTGGCTTGGTTCTATGTCAGTCAAAACCTTCCTTCTTTTCTCTTCATTCTTCTTAGTGTTCCTCTCCCTTTCTGTTCTTCATGTTGTAAAATACATTTTATTTCTCCAATAGCTTTCATGGAAAGATACCCTTTCCTTATTGAATTATTTTTATTCTTTATTAAAAGAGAAATTAACTTTATTTAGGCGAGCTATGCCAGGTTTTGCTATTCTTTGCATTTTTTGGTTATTCTTTCAATGACTGTTTCTAACTTTGCTTCTTCATAGTATTCTGATGCTATTTCTTATTCAAGATTAGCTTGAAATATCTGAGAGATAGCTCACTGTCATATTGTTTGGAATTTCCTTGAAATTCTAGTTCAACTTTGAAGATTTCACAATGATATGGCATCTCCTAAATATGGAAACAGGACATTTTTCCATTTATTTAGAAACTTCTAGCTTTATCACATTTTTATACTTTCTACATACTAATCAGAAAAATGGTCTCCCTGTAGTCCCAGCTGGCCTGGAAACCATCCCTGTAGACTAGGCTGGCCTTGAACTCACAGAGATCCACCTGCCTCTGCATCCCGAGTGCTGGGATTAAAGGCATACATCACCATACCTGGCTTAAAGACGGTTCTCAGCCGTCATGTGGGTGCTGGGAATCAAACCCGGGTCCTCTGAAAGAGTACTCAGTGTTCTTAACCACCGAGCCATCTCTCCAGGCCCTATAAGTGTTTCAGTAGAAGTCTTTAATTTGAACTCCTTATTGCTGACAAAGAGAAGTAATTTAGCATTTTATACTAACTTTATCATGATTGGACATCTAAAAATCATTAGAGCTAATTTATAAAAAATGTTTTATTTTCCTTTTTTTTAATTTTTGAGGTAAGGTCTTATAATGGAACGTACCTTATAAGCATCACTTGAGATTTTCTACATAGATTAATATGTTATCTATAGCAAAACAATTTAAATTTTCTATTATTCATTATTACTGTGTATGTGTATATTGACATATGGGTTTGAGGGGGTGCACAATGTACATGTGGAGTCATAGGTGAGTTTTATGTTGATACTTCTCTTCCATCTTTATACAGGTTCCAGGGATTGAACTCTGGTTCTAACACATGTTTTCTGTATTCATTTTATTTAATGAATTTTCTATTGGCATGCACTGAATTATGATTCTATTAGAGTCTTTGACCAGTCTACTAGTAAGACCATTAAATATGTGACTTATTTCTACTGACTTCCAAAGTCTGGAACAATTAGTTCCAAATGCATTTGTGTCTATCAAACTCTAGGTCCTCCAGCCCAGCACTTGGCCCTCAGGGACTGAGGAGTTCCAGGGCTGGAAAAGCACCTCCTGCCTACTCCTGCCTTCAATCTGATGACCACAAAGACCTTGGCAGCTGATTGATGAGAGAATCCATGCCTTGTGTCTCTTTCAGCCACACTCAGGAAGATGTGCTGTTTTCTGTGGATGATTAGCATGGTATATTTGAAATCAATGATTTTAACACTCATTCCTTGCCAGAAACAGGGTTTTCTCTTGACCCTTCCTAGTGAGTTTTTAATAGATTTTGAGATCACAAACCACTGAGGGATGTCTGGAAGATAAATTATCAGGCTCCCTTTATCACTGCAGCACCAAGGACTTATCACAGTCATGGTGTTCACACTCTGCCTCTGTTAGCTTGTCAGAGTTATCATCCCAGACATATGTTTTACATTTCTGCAAATACAAATATATATCTTATACAATTTGCTGCATTTTGATCATCTTGGATTGTTATGATCAATACCGTTCGTTTATATTTTGAATTGAAGCTATTCAATAATTTTTCTTGAGTACCAGGAATATTACATGTATAAAAATAGAAAGTTTATATGCCATTTTCTTCCATAAGTGACTACTTACGACTCCTGAGTACAATAAGGGAAGATGACTTTGATATACTACAAATTGAGATGTTTAAATTCTGAATTGTAGCTCTTCTGGTGTCACCTGTGATAATTTCCATATTTACCTGAGACTTTTCTTTTTAGCAGCATCTGTCCCAGTTCATTATGAGACTCTGAAAGCTTCAATTATTACTGCACCTTTGAACTGTGCATTTTGCTTAGCTTTCAAATTTACCTCATGCAGGTGACAAATTGAGAAATTGTTAGAGGAAAGATGCAGTATACTCTATTCACTTCTCTCTTTACTCATTTTCATGTTTAATTTTGTGTGTAATTTTAAATTGCTTTTTGTGCATTTCATAAAGAACATCTTAGTCATCTTTATACCCCCTTCACCACTGATACCCTTCCATACCCCCACCAGTTCATATGTTGTTGTCAAGTTAGTGTCCCCTGGCATTCCTCAATGCAAATTCATACACTGAGGCTTAGTTAGCCTAGCTAAAGCCTTTCCTTTCTTTAATTGTTTAAATTTCTTTTGATGGAGTTTTGCCTGAACTCCTGAATTCCTTGATATCTCTGATACCTTGTTATGTGATTATATTCCAACGCACCAACCACATTGGATCCAGAGTGATCCAGCTTACGCATCGTGGATGATGCTGTTTTCACCAGTGTCAGGAATTACTCCATAATTGCTCACTGTTTTCAGCAAAACCATACTTATTTTACCTTAGTTGTTACAATATAAACCTGCTTTCTTGGTTTTAGTCCCATGAGTGCCTTTCACATAGTAAAGATTTTTACTTGTTTGTTTTATTTTTATAGGTTCTTATATAAATACCTTACTGTTTTGTTTTGGTTTCACTTATTCTGTGCCACCACAGTGTTGCTCAAATTGCTCTTGACTGATGGGGATATAAAAAATGTACACCCATTGCTCCCTTGGTCTCAACAAAAATCAAGGTATAATCCCTCCCAAATGCACTCCCAAAGCCAATGAGGTCATTGGTTTACGTACAGAGCATGGGAGAGGGTTTCCAACAGGACTGTGGATGCTCTCCCACTAAGGCTACAGGTGAAAGTCTTCACCCAAGCAATTTTGAGAGCCCTCCCCTGGTCTTCGCCAGCCCATGTACTCTAGCCCTTCCCCCAGGGCACCTGAAATATGGGTAGAATTGCTCATCAGTATTGGGAAGTGTGACTGTTCCTGTCCCTCCTTCTATGCTGGGGTATGAGCAGTCAACAAGCCCAGCTGTGAGAGACTTTGGTAGGCACACACAGCTAAATGCAGAAAGATAGTGTTTTACTAGGAGGACAGTCATATGTAACACCTGGGGTGAATTGTGATAATGAATTGGTGTTAGAAGATTAACTTGCTGAAATCCTTGTTTTAATTATGCTAGTTAATATCCACCTAATATTTACCTATATGCTATACCTGTATTTTCTGCCTTTAAAAAATCTTTTTTCTCTCCTCTGGATGCACTTAGATCTCTTGAAGTAAGATATCTTATTTTATTATTTTTTTTAATTTTTATTATTTTTATTTTTTCTCTATGTGTATGAATGTACTGTCTGCATGCAAGTCTGTGCACCCGTGCCATGCAATGCCGCGGAGGTCAGAAGAGGGTGTCAGATTCCCCTGGAACTGGAGTTCTCCTGGAATTGGAGTTTCAGATGGTTCTCAGCTGCCATGTGNTCTTGAAAATTTTGAACATAAAAGAGGAGCAAATGAGTTTTTCAAACTTACTAAGACAGTACACCAGTAATTCATAGAAGTATATAAAGGACTTGCCAGGCGTGGTGGCGCACGCCTTTGATCCTAGCACTTGGGAGGCAGAGGCAGGCGGATCTTTGTGAGTTCAAGGCCAGCCTGGTCTACAGAGCAAGTTCCAGGACAGCTGGGGCTACAGGGAGACCCTGTCTCGAAAAGATCAAAAAAAGAAAAAAAGTGTTTAAAAATATTGACAAAAAATAAGGTAGCTAAGTGCTCACAAGACATCCTGGAGAGGGGATTGAAGTTAGAGATAACCAACTGGCTCTTCCAGGACTTGTTCTGGGCTGGGATTCAGCCATTAAGATGGAGTCACTAAAACATGGAGTTACCTAGCCAGGACTGCTATCACAAAATCAATGAATTTTTCCTCAACCTCTTCAATTATGTTGATCAACCCTAACTTTATTACAGAGTCATATGTGTTCAGTGCAGTAAGATTACTTGATCTTGCTTCATTTCACACCTGATGCCCTAACTTCCCAAATTAAGTCTTGAAGTTAAACCTTTGATCTGAAAAGATCTGTGTTTTGAGAAGTATGGCATCATGTACCTGTCCTGATAAGATTAGTGTTGCTTACACTGGGGACTCTATGTTGTTTATTCAGTTTGCTCCATCCAATTAAAATTTTGGCAATTACTGATCTTTTTAACTTCTGTATAATTTTGCCTTGTTTAGAAAGTCATAAAGTTGAAAGTTCAGTTCATGTCGTTTCCATGCAAGTGTGTTCATGTAGAACTATTCAATTAAGCTTTTGTCTTGTCTTTTCATGATTTTATTGTGAATTTATCAATAAACAGAATTTATTGTTCTACTGAACACAACTTGGTTGTTCTTACTTTGGAAAGATAAGAATTAACCAGCTACTTGAAGATTTGTAAATGTACAGAAAATTTAAGATAATTTATATTACTGCCTGGAATTCACATTTTTGACTGTATAGAAAGACTATGTTTAGCTTAGTAGGAAACTATTCTCCGAGGTGGTCAGGTCATTGTCACAAAGAAAGAACAGGTGAGTCTCTACTGCTCACATGATGACCAGCCACTGGTGTTGTCAGTTGTCAGAATGTTAATCAATCTCCTAGGTGTGCAGTTCAGTCTGATAATGGTAATTTACCTAATGGTAGGTTGAGATTACTTGGCTTGGTTCTATGTCAGTCAAAACCTTCCTTCTTTTCTCTTCATTCTTCTTAGTGTTCCTCTCCCTTTCTGTTCTTCATGTTGTAAAATACATTTTATTTCTCCAATAGCTTTCATGGAAAGATACCCTTTCCTTATTGAATTATTTTTATTCTTTATTAAAAGAGAAATTAACTTTATTTAGGCGAGCTATGCCAGGTTTTGCTATTCTTTGCATTTTTTGGTTATTCTTTCAATGACTGTTTCTAACTTTGCTTCTTCATAGTATTCTGATGCTATTTCTTATTCAAGATTAGCTTGAAATATCTGAGAGATAGCTCACTGTCATATTGTTTGGAATTTCCTTGAAATTCTAGTTCAACTTTGAAGATTTCACAATGA
The DNA here is from genome assembly GCA_009823505.1 of Rhizomys pruinosus. Lineage (NCBI taxonomy): Eukaryota > Metazoa > Chordata > Mammalia > Rodentia > Spalacidae > Rhizomys > Rhizomys pruinosus. The sequence continues at coordinate 1,077,248 of VZQC01013306.1, forward strand.
TATGGCATCTCCTAAATATGGAAACAGGACATTTTTCCATTTATTTAGAAACTTCTAGCTTTATCACATTTTTATACTTTCTACATACTAATCAGAAAAATGGTCTCCCTGTAGTCCCAGCTGGCCTGGAAACCATCCCTGTAGACTAGGCTGGCCTTGAACTCACAGAGATCCACCTGCCTCTGCATCCCGAGTGCTGGGATTAAAGGCATACATCACCATACCTGGCTTAAAGACGGTTCTCAGCCGTCATGTGGGTGCTGGGAATCAAACCCGGGTCCTCTGAAAGAGTACTCAGTGTTCTTAACCACCGAGCCATCTCTCCAGGCCCTATAAGTGTTTCAGTAGAAGTCTTTAATTTGAACTCCTTATTGCTGACAAAGAGAAGTAATTTAGCATTTTATACTAACTTTATCATGATTGGACATCTAAAAATCATTAGAGCTAATTTATAAAAAATGTTTTATTTTCCTTTTTTTTAATTTTTGAGGTAAGGTCTTATAATGGAACGTACCTTATAAGCATCACTTGAGATTTTCTACATAGATTAATATGTTATCTATAGCAAAACAATTTAAATTTTCTATTATTCATTATTACTGTGTATGTGTATATTGACATATGGGTTTGAGGGGGTGCACAATGTACATGTGGAGTCATAGGTGAGTTTTATGTTGATACTTCTCTTCCATCTTTATACAGGTTCCAGGGATTGAACTCTGGTTCTAACACATGTTTTCTGTATTCATTTTATTTAATGAATTTTCTATTGGCATGCACTGAATTATGATTCTATTAGAGTCTTTGACCAGTCTACTAGTAAGACCATTAAATATGTGACTTATTTCTACTGACTTCCAAAGTCTGGAACAATTAGTTCCAAATGCATTTGTGTCTATCAAACTCTAGGTCCTCCAGCCCAGCACTTGGCCCTCAGGGACTGAGGAGTTCCAGGGCTGGAAAAGCACCTCCTGCCTACTCCTGCCTTCAATCTGATGACCACAAAGACCTTGGCAGCTGATTGATGAGAGAATCCATGCCTTGTGTCTCTTTCAGCCACACTCAGGAAGATGTGCTGTTTTCTGTGGATGATTAGCATGGTATATTTGAAATCAATGATTTTAACACTCATTCCTTGCCAGAAACAGGGTTTTCTCTTGACCCTTCCTAGTGAGTTTTTAATAGATTTTGAGATCACAAACCACTGAGGGATGTCTGGAAGATAAATTATCAGGCTCCCTTTATCACTGCAGCACCAAGGACTTATCACAGTCATGGTGTTCACACTCTGCCTCTGTTAGCTTGTCAGAGTTATCATCCCAGACATATGTTTTACATTTCTGCAAATACAAATATATATCTTATACAATTTGCTGCATTTTGATCATCTTGGATTGTTATGATCAATACCGTTCGTTTATATTTTGAATTGAAGCTATTCAATAATTTTTCTTGAGTACCAGGAATATTACATGTATAAAAATAGAAAGTTTATATGCCATTTTCTTCCATAAGTGACTACTTACGACTCCTGAGTACAATAAGGGAAGATGACTTTGATATACTACAAATTGAGATGTTTAAATTCTGAATTGTAGCTCTTCTGGTGTCACCTGTGATAATTTCCATATTTACCTGAGACTTTTCTTTTTAGCAGCATCTGTCCCAGTTCATTATGAGACTCTGAAAGCTTCAATTATTACTGCACCTTTGAACTGTGCATTTTGCTTAGCTTTCAAATTTACCTCATGCAGGTGACAAATTGAGAAATTGTTAGAGGAAAGATGCAGTATACTCTATTCACTTCTCTCTTTACTCATTTTCATGTTTAATTTTGTGTGTAATTTTAAATTGCTTTTTGTGCATTTCATAAAGAACATCTTAGTCATCTTTATACCCCCTTCACCACTGATACCCTTCCATACCCCCACCAGTTCATATGTTGTTGTCAAGTTAGTGTCCCCTGGCATTCCTCAATGCAAATTCATACACTGAGGCTTAGTTAGCCTAGCTAAAGCCTTTCCTTTCTTTAATTGTTTAAATTTCTTTTGATGGAGTTTTGCCTGAACTCCTGAATTCCTTGATATCTCTGATACCTTGTTATGTGATTATATTCCAACGCACCAACCACATTGGATCCAGAGTGATCCAGCTTACGCATCGTGGATGATGCTGTTTTCACCAGTGTCAGGAATTACTCCATAATTGCTCACTGTTTTCAGCAAAACCATACTTATTTTACCTTAGTTGTTACAATATAAACCTGCTTTCTTGGTTTTAGTCCCATGAGTGCCTTTCACATAGTAAAGATTTTTACTTGTTTGTTTTATTTTTATAGGTTCTTATATAAATACCTTACTGTTTTGTTTTGGTTTCACTTATTCTGTGCCACCACAGTGTTGCTCAAATTGCTCTTGACTGATGGGGATATAAAAAATGTACACCCATTGCTCCCTTGGTCTCAACAAAAATCAAGGTATAATCCCTCCCAAATGCACTCCCAAAGCCAATGAGGTCATTGGTTTACGTACAGAGCATGGGAGAGGGTTTCCAACAGGACTGTGGATGCTCTCCCACTAAGGCTACAGGTGAAAGTCTTCACCCAAGCAATTTTGAGAGCCCTCCCCTGGTCTTCGCCAGCCCATGTACTCTAGCCCTTCCCCCAGGGCACCTGAAATATGGGTAGAATTGCTCATCAGTATTGGGAAGTGTGACTGTTCCTGTCCCTCCTTCTATGCTGGGGTATGAGCAGTCAACAAGCCCAGCTGTGAGAGACTTTGGTAGGCACACACAGCTAAATGCAGAAAGATAGTGTTTTACTAGGAGGACAGTCATATGTAACACCTGGGGTGAATTGTGATAATGAATTGGTGTTAGAAGATTAACTTGCTGAAATCCTTGTTTTAATTATGCTAGTTAATATCCACCTAATATTTACCTATATGCTATACCTGTATTTTCTGCCTTTAAAAAATCTTTTTTCTCTCCTCTGGATGCACTTAGATCTCTTGAAGTAAGATATCTTATTTTATTATTTTTTTTAATTTTTATTATTTTTATTTTTTCTCTATGTGTATGAATGTACTGTCTGCATGCAAGTCTGTGCACCCGTGCCATGCAATGCCGCGGAGGTCAGAAGAGGGTGTCAGATTCCCCTGGAACTGGAGTTCTCCTGGAATTGGAGTTTCAGATGGTTCTCAGCTGCCATGTGGGTGCTGGAGATCAAACCTGGGTCCTCTGCAAGAGCAGTCAGTGCTCTTAACCTCTAGGCCATCTCACCAGCCCCAGTAAGATATCTTATTTTAATTAGAACCCAATCAACTAAAATCTGGTGCTCCATGTTTGTTTTGTCCAATTATTTGTTTATTAGTTTGTCTCAAAACAGAACTTTTGCTTTAACAATATTAGCAACACAAAATGAAATTCTGCTTTAAAGAAAACAATGATACAGAAATATCAGGGTGTCTTTGACAGCAACAGAGCCTTTCTTGCTCTGTAGTGCTTAGCTTGACAGGCTAGGGTCTTGGAATATCAATAGCCACCAAAGCCACCTCAAGCCAGAGGCTTTCAGGTCTCATGAATTCAAACAATGAAACTCATGGACCACAGAGGGTAAGTTTTAGAAAGGAGTATTTTATCATAGGGAGCTTAGGAGGGATAAAAATGGCAGGCAGCGGGAGATGTCCCTGCAATGCCATTTCACTGAGTCTCATTACCCAGGAATTAATAAGGATTTAGTGAAGCAAGGCAGGTAGGGGGTATGAGCTAGCCAGTCCAATTCTCATTCCAGATGTCCAGGTCCCTCAAAATTCTGGTCACATCCTCAGCAGGACTTCCAGGAACAGGGTATTACTCCAGGAAAAAGAGAGAAGGCAAAAGGCTAGACCCTCTTATTGGCCTCCGCAGCTTCCAGTTATGGCAGAAATAGAGACATCTTTGGATTGTTTAGTTCTGGCATCTCTAGCCTCAGTTAGTGACAAGTTTACTGGCAGATCCAAGGTAATTTTCTGTTCTCAGTTGGGAAAGAAATGGGTCATTTTTCTTTTGGGTTCTTTACACTAAAATGCCTAGCCAATTTCTATCTCCCGCTCTCATCCATAATTATTCACTGAAAACATACGTGTGTATATTCAGCAAATGAATAAAAGAGGATGTTAGGTCAGCCAGCTATGCCAAAGTAGTGGATGAAGTTTCTGTGTTTCAGATTTCTTGTACCAATCTTGGATTCAGGGTTGGAGGCTTAACTTACCAAAACCTTCCAAGAAGATCACTAAATTGTCATGTATTAGACAACACACAGAGGTTAAAAGTAAATGGGTATTTTTTTTTTCTTAAAAGAACTATTAATGTAAAGAAACAGCCCTTACCTCAAAGGAATGAAAGAGAGGGATTTATTGTGGAGCTAAATATGAGTTACCATGACCTCGGAACCCAGATTTAGGTTTCCCCAAATACCATGTTCTAATGAGGTAGCAATTTCATGAACTTTTTATAGTAACAGACAAAGAAAGTCATAAATCAACATACTTTCAAATACATTGGTGGGTGCATTCAGTAGGCTGGACATAGCACAGTGGGGAGAACTCTGCTATAGGCAACAGATTCTATATAATGGAGTTCTTAGCCTTTTAGTTGGTGGGAGCTCAAGCTTTGTTAATACATTCCAGTAAGGGCTTTTTATCTGTTAGCCAGAAGTTATTCAGAGATAGAGGTGGTCAAGGACTGGCTATCTAGGGGCTAAACATGGCCCAAGATAAATTGTAAATAGGCTCTGGATCTGCAACATTCCAAACTCTCCGTAGTCATTGAAATGCAAGTTAGTGGATTACCATTACAGGAAGTTCAGTCCCATGATTTTTCTGGGAACATTTTATTCACATCTGGAACAACTCAACCAAGGTGAATCAACATCTTTGAAGAAATTCAGCTTTATTTTTTTAAACATATTTTTTATTGATGCTTCGTGCATTTCATACATCATTTTCCAATTCAGTTCAGGCACATTTCCCTTTCCCTTCCCCCCCCACGCCCACCCCATCCCAGATCATGCATTCTGCCATAACTGTCCTGCATCTTTCTCTCAGTTTTTTTTTTTTCATTTTTTAGCTATGAGTGATAATCCATGAGTACAAGCATCCTTCATGCAAAACCAATCTGCAGGCTGTTGTGCCCAAACCCCCACAGCCCCACCATCCAGTGGGGGGTGAGAGGTTGTATGTTCAATCAAGTTGATCAAATGAGTGTCCAGGCTACATTGCTGTAGTTTCACCATTCACCCCAATCGCAGCCCTTACATTCTACCACGCCCCCTCTTCCGCAGATTGTTCCCTAGGCTTAGAAAAGGGGCACAGGTGAATGAGAGGTAAAACAGTCCACTCTCTCTGGAGCTGTTGACTTGGACTCTGGTCAATTCTGGCTGTTTCCTTTCATGGGCTGACAGTTTGTCCAGGAATAACCTTTCGATCCTACTAATGAAGAACAAGCAATTAGATATATAGGTATTTAAGCAGCACTAATAGTTATGGTAGGTTACTTTAGCATAGACACATGTTTGGATATGTTAATCCATGAATTACAATTTTCCCCCCTGTTAAATATGACAGGGTCTTACTGTGGCTTATAACATCTCCTAACCTGTAGAGGATGTAAGCTTGTGGCATCAGCCATGGGTTATTTCTCCAAGGGGAGAGCCAATAGCCAATTAGATTTGGGATATACAGGCACATGGCTGCCTCTGCTGCACAGTATTTCCAGGCAGGTGAGGTGTAGCTGGTGCTGACGGTGGAGTCTTGCTTGACTCAGGGAGACCCATATTTGCTTTATTGGTTTAGTGGCCTTTGGTAACACTCTCTGGCATTCCAGAGGCCATCTGTACACTTGCATGTGTGGTCTCAATACATCCCTCCCATGTTAACGTCAGGTCTTCGGCAGCAGGGTCTTATTGCCTCTCCTCCTGTAGGTATCCCAACTTAGAGGCAAGGAGCCCTTACCTTTTGTGGGGCCTTGGATCCCCTGGCCAACATCCACCTGGTAGAACAATCCATTGCTGATGTCAGAGCTCCTGTATTAATATATTTTGCCTGAGTGCATAGCCCTAGGACTTTAGTATTATATTTGGTTCTGAACAGAGAGTAATCCCTTCCACAGTTCCCATGTCTAGTAGTCAATTAAAGAAAGCAGTTTTACCGGTTTTATAAGAGATTACCTCTACAATAGTTGTCTCCAATTTACAGTTGGGGAGCGACCTCATCATTGTCATATTTCTCCTTGTTCTATGGGTGGGAAGGCAAGGAAGTCTCTCATATCAGAACCTTTGTGGCACCTAGAAGGTAAGTTTCATTAGGACTCATTATAACTAGTTGTTACATGTAGGATCCACAGAGGGGTTCGATGTTTATGGCAATCTGAGGCTTTTCTTCCTTTGAATGTTCAGACGGGTCAGCCTTTCCGTTGCCACTTTTTGGTACATCCTACTCAATGCAAACCTGTATCTTTTCTTTCTCAGCCGTTAAGTTGGTGACGTTTTGTCCTGTTGGAACAAACAAATCTTTTCCCATAGTTAGTTTTAAGATTTGAATTGCAAGGGTTTGATGAAAAGGTTTCATGTCTTTCTGTATCCCCCCCCCTTTTTTTTTAGCGTATGAGTCTCCAGAAGATAGTTGTATTATACATGACTATAGGGTGGAGTCAAGGCATAGATTTCATCAAATTCACCCATGTTGTTTTGGGTGACTATATATGATTAACTTGGGAAGCAAACTTAATTTTTATGTTAAATCATCTTAAAGAGAATGCTACAAGGTGATGCTGTACAACAGAGAAATTATAGAGAACATTTGTATGTGCCAATCCCAAAGTTATTGCTCTACAGATTTTATGTAAAACAACTGTGGACAACAGTGATTTATATCTCCATTTAACTCAGACGCATTACCGTTTTTATCAGAGTCTGTAAACCAGTGTTGTTTAATATACACATATTTACTTTTATTAAGTCCTAAAACACCATGTATCCTGTAGACAGTGTCTAGGCAAAACTGGGTAGTTGTTGAACTCACGTAAATTAAATATGCATTAATCGAATATACACCCATGTCCCTCTCCCACCCCTCCCCCTTACCAATTCACCATTTCAGCTTTATGAAAGGAAGAATGTATGTATAGTCAAGGTGACTTAATTCAGGAGGACGCTGCTTTCATCTTTGCCACTGTAAAAAGTTAAATGAAAAATATGAAAATGAAAATTACATGAAAACTAAAACAAGATGTAACCAACCTTGATTTTAAGATGTGTATAATATTAAAAACTTGGTTATGAAAAATTAGAAGATTGGTAATAACTAAATATCTCAAAAAAGTATTTTTAATTAGCTAAAATTGGTATCTAGATGATAATATTTAAGAATGATTACAAAAGGGAAGAAAATACCATCCTTCAATGGTATTAGAACTACTCTTGCTTAAAAGATTAACCAGCCTAGGGCATAGGTGTGAGGTGTAGCAATGTGGGGGGACACTCACAGTGAATCAGCTCTGTCCTAAAAGTCCAGCCAGCAATAAAGGACAGCTTTCTTCTGGCCTAGGAATCTCACTAATGTAACTTTTTCTCATTGATATATATATTCTGTTCACTGTAGGTAAAAAAGGAGGCCACCTGCAGCTTCTTTGTACTAAATTACCTGCTTGACTGTTTACAAGGAAACCTTCCCACATTAGCAAACCCTGAGCAAACCCTTGTGATCAAAGGCATTCATGAGTTCTCCTACTCCTGATGTTACAGGACATGAGACACAGGGGTCTAAAACCAGGCCCTGATATATGATGTCACTCTGGGTATAATAGAATTCCGTGAATAAATAACCGGGCCCTTCTCACCACCAGACAGGGACTCCCGGCCATTATTTTGCTCGTGTAATTTTAGCCCATCAGGCTTGTGTGTTCTTGACTAGCGGAATTGGCTTGGCTGGGGAAAATCAATCAGATGCCAGCCTGGGAAATCAGTGAGTGCCAGCAGCAAGGACACTCTGATGTGTGGTGAGTGAGTACCCGGGTGGGAATTAGACTGTAGAGTGCCGAAGAGGGGACAATCTGGCATTAGGCTGTGGAGTGCCTATCAGGCAGTAGCCTAGAGGATCTGGGGGTGCCAATAGGGCATTGCCTGGTGCAGATGTTAGATGAGGCAGGTGGGCAGTGGAAAGGTTGTCAGCCTTTGGCCCCAAGGTTTAGGACAGCTGCTGGTGGCTATCTTGAGTTTTCTCTTTTCCCTGTCATTCAGTGGACGAGTCTCGGGCATCCACCTCCACGTGTCACTGAGTAACACCACAGTTCACAAAATAACAGCTTTTCCAAGTTAGTCCTGTGACTACAATTTCTCACTTTAAGCCTTAGAAATAAATAATTTTCCTCCAAATGAATAGGTTGGAAAGCCTGTTGTTTTCCTGCATTCACAGGTCAACAGGTGTGTCTTCATTCTAAATATATTTGTCCAGTTCGAGGGAGTTTCATTCTAAATATATTTGTCCAGTTCGAGGGAGTTTCTTATTTTCTTTTTGTTTGTTTTTTTTTTTTTTGTTTTTTTTTTATTTCTGTATGTGTATGAATGTACTGTCTGCATGCAAGTCTGTGCACCCGTGTCGTGCAATGCCGCGGAGGTCAGAAGAGGGTCTCGGATTCCCCTGGAGCTGGAGTTCTTCTGGAATTGGAGTTTCGGATGGTTCTCGGCCGCCATGTGGGTGCTGGGGATCGAACCCGGGTCCTCTGCAAGAGCGGTCGGCACTCTTAACTGCTAGGCCATCTCTCCAGCCCCGGAGTTTCTTATTTTCAATTCAAAATATAAATATGTATTTTACGAAATATTTTTGATCCCAAATGTTTTATTCAATTTTTATTGTGAAAAGCATTCTCATTTTTGATGAAGAGGATTATATTTCTCATTTCTATTCCCCCATTCATCATTTAATACTGATTTCTTTAATTTCAATATTCAAGTGATCCTCGTTAATTTTGACCTAAGAAATCTCTGCAGATATACTTTTTTTCAGACACTAGTAGAATTTATCTATTCTACATTATTTTCATTATAATATTTTATTTGTTTCCTCAAATCATGGACATTCATCTAATCTTTAGAACAAGTTTTAAAAAGGTACATATTATCAGCTCCACTTTTTGGAATATTGAGTTTTGTATTGTCAAAACTCACACTGATATAAGTGTCAGCAAAGAGCATCAGACAAGGTCTCAATGACTGAAACTGTATGTTGCTTTAAGGAATAGGGACCTCTTTCTGAAGATGTTCCTCATTATTTAGAAAGCTCAGCAGGATCCTTCCTCATGAATTTTAAGTAATACATGCCAAACAAGAATGAAACAGGTGATATTCTCTTTTGTTCTTTGCATAAAACATCTGATGTTTTGGGTATTCAAATGAGGCTGTTTCCTATAATACTTTTGAACCTTCATGCCACCTGCAGTTATTATCCTGGAAGCTTAGAATTTACAAATGCAGGAGAGTAACACATGATTTCGGAATGAAGAAGGGCCCAGTCATACACAACTTGATAACTCAATTTAATACATCATATTGATAGCTATTCTTGAAAAATCACTTGCTGAGTTGAATGTATGTAATTAATATGACTTATATTCAATCTCTAGCCTTTTTGGGGGACAACTCTTTCCAAGTCAATGTCACTTACAAATTTACAAACAGATAAAAACAATGACACTAGAGCAAAAGATATATTTCTTCTCTATTTCTCTCTGAGTGAGCAGAGGGAAATTAAGTTGAAGTTGCTTTAAAATTTGCACATTGAAAATTATCTTGAGTTCTGAAGTGTCTCATCTGCTTTCTAATTTTCTGTGAGATGTTTTTAATATTTGGAGATTTATATTAAACCACAGGGGTCTGAAAGATTTCATGAACTTTTGCATATGCATCAGATATAAACAATCAACTAAATTAATAAAGGAAATCACTATTTAGATATTAGATATTGCAAATTTCACTGCCGTTTCTTCAACTATAGCTCATGGGTTTGTTTTTTTTTTTTTTTTTGGTTTTAATCCCTTCTGAAATTATTCTGATGTATGCATATCAAAGTACTTGTCATAATTGAACTTTTTGCCTTTTGTTTCTATAGAAAGCATTAATTTTGGTCACAATCAACTAGCTGTGTTATTAATGCAGATCACACTCTGAACCACCTGCATTTGTTCTCCTGTAATAGAAAATACTCATATTTTAAGAAATCTCAACGATTCGTGTGCTTTCTCTTCTCTTTATAAAGGCTTTATTCTTTAGAATTTTCTGGTTATAAATTAATAGAACTGTAGGGAGCTAGGGAGGTTAATTTAATTTATAAACAAAGCTATGTTGTCACTGCAACTGTCATGAAAGACTTTTTGCTAAGGGAAGGGAGTCCTATTTGAAAAACCGGAAAGTGAAATTAGATGTCCTTTATCACTTAAAACATTTAAATTATTTGTTCTTATTTCCAAATGAATAATTCTTATATTGAATTTCTCTGTGATATTGCTCATTGCATGATTTTAAATAAAGACCATACATTATTACAGGTGATTTCATTTTGGAAAGAAATGTTTGGGGTGTGTGTGTGTGTGTGTGAAGCTTAGTTTCTCATCATTGTGATCTTCATGAACACATAACTTCACACAGAAATTGCTTTAAAAATTAAGCTAAAAGAGCCAAGAAATTAGTATTTTTAAAATATCTGCTTTCTAGCACTGGAACTCTGAATTACTCCCTAGAAAACCAGATTTGCCCGTCTTTGTAGACCAAATATTTCATGTACTGTGTGTAGGAGGCTGAATAAAAAAGGAAAACATCCTTTGTGAAGCAAAGGTCATTGTGTATCTTCTCTGTTATATGGAATAAAGGCAGCAATTGTACGTACTAAAGCATTTGATATACAGTATTGCAGTAAAAGCCTCGAGCTTCAAACCTAGGAGTCACCTGAGAGACAA
>VZQC01013306.1:1093233-1130626 GCA_009823505.1 Rhizomys pruinosus
CTCAGGAAGCTTAGATCCCTTTATTTTCTCACCAAATGCAGGAGGAATGCCTTGAGGACCTGGACCTATTTTTGGGAACCTCCTGCAGCAAGTAGATAGTGATTTCTTAAAATTAATAAATCCTGCATTTGGGTGCATAATGTATATAAATAACTTGCATATGTATTAGAGATCAAATTACATTTCCTTAATTAGTAATAGTCAGATACTTATATAAAATCAATACCTGTTTTTGTAAAAATTGCTAATAAAGCTTCAAATGTTTATTTCCATGTCAGTTCTACAAAATTTCTACTATGTATGAAAATCTCTCTTTTTCCCATCAAATGATCTATACTACTAAAATGGTTCTACAAAATTGCTTCCACTTTCCATTTACCGAAGTCTTTCTAATTGTTTTGTTCTTTAACAGCCTATAATTATTAGAAACCCTACATGTGTTTCTGAAACAGAGATTTTGCTATTTAATACAGAATACTGTTGTTAGTTTAATGTGTACATAGTGTGAAAATTTGATTCTAAACATCAAATATCATAGGGTCAGGGCATATCCATCACATGCCAGAGGGGAGCATAGCACTCTACCTCACTGGAGAGACCAGAGGTCAACCCTGCAGAACTGTGTGGTTTGGAAAGCAGAAAATCAGGGCAGGTTTTGTGAGCAGTTTCTGGATCAATATGTCCAATACAAGGTAAAGAGGTCACTTGTCAGTGCTGAGGGTCTCTGGAGAAGAGGGGAGTCAGGACTCAGAGAGGCTTCAAAACGGACGTGCCTGCATACATCTGCCCATGGCTGCAGAGAAACATTCTCTGACTTCAGCTCATGGCATCTTTCTCTGTTCTCTATGAAAACAAGGTAGAATACAATCACTCTGCCTCAGCAGTACCTACTTTTAGTGGGAACTGTATGTCTCACTTTATATATTGTTTATGCAATTGAATAAAACTTTGTTATTCATCTATTTTATTTCACAGGGAATTAAATGGACTTGATTATAAGATTACTTGTGCATCACAGGGAAAGGTAGAAAGCAAATGATGAAATAGACATTGTAATTGCTTCACTGAACTCAGAATCTAAAGGATGTTATTGGATACAAAGATGTTGACTGGTCTTCTGATTTCCTTAGCATGTTAGAGAGAAACCATTGAAAAATGTCAGAAAATGTTCATGAACAGAGCCCTTCCAGAACAATTGACCAGTAAATCTAAACATATGGGCTTATAGGAGAAGGTGACCACTGTATGCTCTAAAGAATTTCAAAGGAGGATCATGATCACTCTTTTTTTTTTTTGGTCTTTTCGAGACAGTTACTTCCTGTAGAACTCGCTCTGTAGACCAGGCTGGCCTTGAACTCACAAAGATCTGCCTGCCTCTGCCTCCCGAGTGCTAGAATTAAAGGCGTGTGCCACCAGGCCCGGCAATCTTTCTTATGTGTCTGATAAGGATTTCTCCTTATGGGAGAAATGCCCTGTGGTAAAATATTCTTTAAAGTATACTTCACAATATATGTGCTTGTGTTGTGTATGTGTGTGTGTGTGTGTGTGTGCATGTCTGTAGCATTCCTTTAGATTATTTTTTATTAGATATTCAAAGTATGTCCAGACAGTGTAGTATCTACTTACACAGCACAATATAACACAAGATTGCAATGATTTTTATGAGTTTATGAGAGGCATTCCTTTGTGATACCCATCTACAAGGAAAATATATATTAGAACCACAGTTATTTCATTGCTATTGAGGAGTAAGAATATATTAAGGATCTTAAAAAGACCTGGACCCTAAAGTGTATGAGTTTGTGTTTTTTTCCAGCTATGAAATGTCACTATTTGGAAAAGGCCATTGCAGCACAGGCAAATATGTTTGTAGTTAAAAAGGAATGTACACGATCTATGGGAAAAGATAAACTGGCAAGCTGTAACTAAAAATGATGCATCGTCTTAGAACATGACAATAATTGTTCCATCTGCTTTGAGGAGAGAGCTCAAAAATATTACCTTCCATAGACTGTATCAATATAAATATGTAAATATGATACAAATACAAAAAATCAATTGTAAAGATACATTTTCTAATTCATATACAATGGCTGTAGGATTTAAGTCATGTGAACTAGTACGTGAATGTGTACAGCAGCATTTCAAAGAAAATTGTGCTTTTCTTCATTGTCCTGACAATCATAGGATAATTGTTTCATAACAAAGTTATTGATAGAAAGAAAAATTGAAGTTCTTTTGTGTTGGGTACAAGATTGCCAAGTATAGAGGAAAAACATTAGGCACAACTGACAATCCCTTCCAAAGTTTTATGCCTGAGTTATAAACCTATAGGGTTTAATAACTTTTGTCCTGAGAAAATGACCCACGAAATCTTTAAGGAAACTCATTTTGGCTTTCAACCATACCCACCTGCAAGCAGATCTCTCTATTATTTGAACAATGGGGGTGGTTAGAAAGAATCAGTAGAAATGCCTTTCAATATCTCAGGAGTAAGGTTCCATTGTACATCATTAGAAATCTTTGTTGTAGTTAATCAGATACTGTATACCACATCTTCATACAAAACTATCACACATGAAATCGCACTGCTTGTAATAAGAATAAACAAGGTATCCACACTAATGATCCATTATTATCCATATTCTGATTATTTCAATAATTTTGAATGGAAAAAAATGTATTTTCCTGAAATAGAAACAGTTACTAAACTATGTAACAAATGAATCAGTGCTAGATTGTCCCTTTCTTGGTTGTCTGTTTCCAAACAACAGTGTAATAAATAAGTTAAATCAGAACTGTAAGATGATAAAATAGTCTTTCATAGGAGAAGAATAAAGCTAGAGGAAAGGAGGAAGGAAGGAATGAGGGAGGGAGGGAGGGAGGGAGGGAGGGAGGGCAAGAGAAACAGAGGAAGGGAAGGAGGGAGGGAGGGAGGGAGCAAAGGAGAGATGGAAAGAGGGAGTTAAGGAGGGGAGGTCAGGGGAATTTCAGAAGATATTTCACATGCAGTTCTTTAAAGGAATTTAGGAAGCAACTATTAAAGAGGAATAAGATTGAAAAGATAGTTTAGACAAGTGAAGTAAAGTAAATTGTACTGGCTTCCCATATTCAATGTATATAGAGGTGTAAAAGGAAAATTGATACAAATAACACAATTTGTAGCTTTAAAATGAATTTTAATTTCTCAAAATTAGAAAAATAGTGATAAATTGAGTAAAAAGCCCCTTAGTCCATGTAATTAAATAATATTTGAAATTAATTTCCAGTTATGATTTTAGATGATCCAAATCCACTCAGCTCATAGGAATAAAATACAAAGAATATAAAGCATGTTTTCAGTTTAACATTACCCCGAAATTATATAGAAAACATATCAGTTCAAGTCAGAAAAAATTTATAATATTGTACTAAACTGTATGTATATGTGTGTGTGTGTGTGTGTGTGTCGTCCTATCCCGTGCTATAATATCCGTCGATCACGGGTGTGGTTCCCCCCCCCCTTCTTTCAACCCGGCTCGGGGCGGGCAGGTGTTTTTTGTGGGATTGAAACTCTAGCCTGATCTAACTAGAAGAGTTCCAGGCCAACTGGAAGTATGGAGAGTTCCTATCTCAACTATATCCCCATCAAAGAAGAAACAACATAAATGGTTGGATTTGAATCAGCTTTTACTTCTTTTAAAGCCATAACAATTGAGAATTTATTTGAAACTTCTATTTATCATGCATAGATATAAATAGTGATCTGATTATTAACTGTGGGTCTATCTTTATAGGTCATACTTCCTGTGCAATTGCATAGTTTGAACAAGTTTTCCCAAGGGAGTAGGTGACCACATGAGATTATTGAAAGTTCACTTTAGAAATTTGAAGATAACTGCATTCTTCTTAGTTCACAACATGATACCAAACCTTATACTAAGGCTTAGTAAATATTTGAATGGGCATTTAAAATGAAAGCTAAATTATTTTTACTTAAAGTGAAAGAATAAATGCTATGTTCTAGTTAGTGAAACCATTCATAAGTGACTGGTTTATGATATATGTTTTTAAAACTGATATTACTTATATAATAAATAGTTTTGTATACCTTACATTCGCACAAAGAAAATTCTAAAGCTTGATACTGATATTATTATTACAATCTAAATTATTTTTGCTACAATTGCTTAAAAATTAATAAAATTATTTTAGTTGGTAAGCATCTAGACATGACCTATTCTCTATAGATTTTTTATCATGTTCATAATCTTGCAAACTATGCCTGGTAGATACCTATCTGGATAGATGGACACCAACTGCTAACCAGAAGGCAACATAAAACAGAATAGAGTTTCTCCCTGAGGGAAGTTTTGTTGGTTTGAGGAGATACATTTTTTACTGATTACAAAGTGATGTAATTTAGAGATATACTAG
Organism: Rhizomys pruinosus; assembly: GCA_009823505.1. Taxonomy (NCBI): domain Eukaryota; kingdom Metazoa; phylum Chordata; class Mammalia; order Rodentia; family Spalacidae; genus Rhizomys; species Rhizomys pruinosus. The sequence goes on from VZQC01013306.1 coordinate 1,097,650, forward strand.
GAACCAAAATGAATTGATGTCATTCTGCATAGAAAATTGCATTGGCATTGATCACAGCAAACTAATATATATATATAATATATAATATATATATTATATATATATTTCCCTTTTATCCATACAATGAATGCAAGCTTAGGTGGGGCTAGTGAGATTATTTGCTGCACAAACCTGACCACATGAGTTTGACACCTAGAACCCACATTAAGGGAGAGGAGAGAGCTAATTCACAGAGTTGTTCTCTAAACAACCCCTCAGTAACTCCCAAAGACTTATCAATCAAACAAAGTCACACACGGTAATAACAAATTTTAAAAAATAAATAAAAGCTTATTGTTTAGCAAAGAAAAGCTTTGAAGAGATACAAAAATAATTTCGTATCTGTACTATTTTAAAGGTAATCACATTTTAAAGAGGAGATATGTTAGATGTCTTTTATACTCTCCTAAGTTTTTGTGCCTGAATCCTAAAGAAGAGAAACTAGCTGTACTAATAGCAGTTTATGATGCCATTGACAGCTCTCTGAGGGGAAGTCAGTGAACCTCTTCCCTATGAAGTCAGGTTACTTCCCATTGACCACTGCCTTGGGGGAGGAGAGCAAGCACATATGCTCTGACTCTCAGCAGTGAAAATCTGGAGCCTCTTCTACTGGTGTAATTTTCTCTGCTGACTGAAGATGCCAGAAAACTACTGTGGAGTGAAAGGATGGCCTGAACTGTGAAAGTTAACAGCTCAGGGAATTGTAGAAATGTACTCACCAAGCCACAATGTTTCAATAATGGGCAGTTAGTTTACACTTTTACTTTTCTCCCTTGCTACATCCTTGGAGAATAATGACAATGGAATTTGACTGGAATATGTTTCTGTAGTATTACAGAATGTTTCTGTGCTGGTTATTAGTATATTATTGCTTAGATTCAAGTCATTGTTAGGATTGGGCCAGAGATTCTACAAACACTGTTCTGCAAACTCTACTAGCTGTTGTGAAGTTTTCTCAGTGGAAAAAGTTGAACACTTGGTGTAAGCCTCAAAATGAGAGAAGGTTGTCTTCCTATTCTCTTTATTTTGGTATTGCTATTTTATAGATTCTAGGAGATTTCCTGCATCCACCAGTCCAGTTCATCCACCTTGTTTCAGAAACCATTGCACCTGCTGACTGGCAATCCCTTCTCAGAAATCTGAATTGCAGCTTTGTGGAGAGTCTGCTTTCGGTTTCTAAGACTCCCAAGTCAGGGAAGCCATGTTTGCTTTGCATGGCACCTTCTGTTTTGAGGTCCTTTTAGGATGTGTGGGTCTGTGAGTTGTGTGGAGACAGTGAGGTCCCAGATGCATCCAATTAGCCTGCTTTTTGTGGAGACTCTCTCAGCTCTGAATTCTAATAGTTCTACCACTATCACTTTGTTCCCTATACAAATTTTGCTGTTGCTATGATAAAATATTATGGCAAAAGCAACTTAAAGAAGTTTATTTTGGGTCATAGTTTGTGGTTGAAGTACACGTTGTGGGAAGTCAATGCCACAGGCACTAGAGGCAACTGTTCACATCACATCCACAAGCAGGAAGCCAGACTGTGAATGCTTGTTCTCAGCTAGCTTGTTTTCTCGCTTTATACAGGTCAGGACCACATCCCATGTAGTGGTGCCATCCACAACGGATGTATCTTCCAACCTCCATTATCCTGTTCAAGATAATGTGCCATGTCATACACAGAAGCCTGCTAAGTGATTTTAAGATCTCCTTTTAGATATCCTTTAATTAACATTTGAGATTGACATTTTACTTTTGTGAATAAATAACCCTCCTGCCCATGCTTACTAGTAAACTTTCAGACAATGAATACAGACTTATTGTTAAATGTATCTGGAAATCACCACATAAGAAAGGATTCTAACCAGATAAATATGAAATTAGTGCAGGAATATTGGATGATAAACATGTACAAAACTTAAGAGGGCTTCTCTCTCCCTCTCTTTTTTTTTTTTTTTTTTTTTTTTTTTTGTCTTTTTGAGACGGTCTCCCCTGTACCCCAGCCTTGGCCTGATCTCACCTCTGTAGACCAGTTGGCTTGGAACCTCACAAAAAATCCCCCTGCCTCTGCCTCCCGAGTGCTAGGATTAAAGGCGAGTGCCACCATGCCATGAAAACTGGAATATTGTAGCATCAAGTTTGTGGTCAAAAAAGGAAGTGTGTAGAAAATCTAGGGACCACTGAAGCAAGACATTTTAATAAAATAATCCTAATATATCTGGGAATATAAGCGTAATTTGGAGAAGAAAGGTGAACTGCAACAATCTAACGTTGAACAAAGAGCCAGCAACTATAATTGCCTGTCCTAAACACTGTCCCATAGAAATACTATCCCCCCAAACTATTATCAAATGGATCTATGATAAAATAATTTTCTGAATGCATGGCTTTAAGCCGGAAATTATTAAGAATAATTATATTAAGAATAATCTTTTGAGAATAGTATTCTCAAGGAAATGGCATTGTGTCATAAGCAAACATTTTGAAAGTGATAACTTTGAACTCAAGTGACCCATAACTAGAAGGTAGAGAGGTTGTATAATAGATGTGATTCAACTTCACATGATGTTTATAAAATTTTAAATTTTATGCACTAGAACTATTGCTTTTGAATATATGAAACAAATTGGACATAATTATGAGACAGCATTTAATTTTCTGCAATCACAAGTTTGTCAATGATTTACTGAATAACTGAATAGAAAGGGCTAAGCGTATAAAGATTAAAAATGTTCCNATTTATTTTTTTTTTTTTGTCTTTTTGAGACAGGGTCTCCCTGTAGCCCCAGCTGGCCTGGATCTCACTCTGTAGACCAGGTTGGCCTTGAACTCACAAAAATCCCCCTGCCTCTGCCTCCCGAGTGCTAGGATTAAAGGCGAGTGCCACCATGCCTGAAAACCTGGATATTGTAGGCATCAACTTTTGTGGTCAAAAAGGAAGTGTGTAGAAAATCTAGGGACCACTGAAGCAAGACATTTTAATAAAATAATCCTAATATATCTGGGAATATAAGCGTAATTTGGAGAAGAAAGGTGAACTGCAACAATCTAACGTTGAACAAAGAGCCAGCAACTATAATTGCCTGTCCTAAACACTGTCCCATAGAAATACTATCCCCCCAAACTATTATCAAATGGATCTATGATAAAATAATTTTCTGAATTCATGGCTTAAAGCCTGAAATTATTAAGTAAATAATTATATTAAGAATAATCTTTTGAGAATAGTATTCTCAAGGAAATGGCATTGTGTCATAAGCAAACATTTTGAAAGTGATAACTTTGAACTCAAGTGACCCATAACTAGAATTTAAGAGGTTGTATAATGATGTTATTCAAATTCACATATTTTATAATAATTTTAAATTTTATGCACTAGAACTATTGCTTTTGAATATATGAAACAAATTGGACATAATTATGAGACAGCATTTAATTTTCTGCAATCACAAGTTTGTCAATGATTTACTGAATAACTGAATAGAAAGGGCTAAGCGTATAAAGATTAAAAATGTTCCTCCCGAAAAGTTAAAATTATTGACAATATACTAAGCAATTGTAATCTTTTCATGCATTATTTGAGAGTTTTCATGTTATTGATTTTGGCCACATTGATTTGGTCCTCCTTCCCCACCTCAGCAAATATCTCACTGCACATCTCCCAACTTCATGGCATCTATGATTTTTTTTAAGTCTCTTAAATACCCATTTAGATCCTTGGCCCAATTTTCAATTGATTTATTTATTTTTGGAAGCTTAGCTATTTTTTTCTATATTCTAGATACTAACTTTCTGTCTTATGTGTAGCCAATAAATTTTTGTGTATAGCCAATAAATTTATTTTCTCATTCTATTGGTTACTTCTTCACTCTAATGATTCTGTCCTCTGGTGTAGAGAACATTTTTAGTTTTTATATCACAATAATTTCAAAACAAATTTTAAAATGAGGAAGATGCATATATTTTAAATTAACTGACTTTAACATTTGTAAGAAAAATGATAAAAATTGCCTCAGTATAATTGACACTGTTTCAAAGGGATTGACTAATAAAGATAAAATATTCAGAAAAATTACACATCTTTATGCTTTATTTTACTTCTGATGAAATTTCTTTATTCTTGAGATCTTCATACTTTTGTAAAAGGAAATATGATTGCAACAACTCTCATTTATCTCCTTTGATTCCTTCTATATATTACCCATAACATCCTACTTCCCGTTTCATGTATGTCACTGCAAGAGAAATGGAATCTTCAACCTTAATCAGCTATGGCCCTTATGAGCTACAATAAAAACTTCCCTGTCAAAATATGTAATAGTGTAATAGTGGCATGAATGTTTTGGGAAGAACCAATCACTTTCCTGTTGAACTTAAGGCCCATTTCACAAGATGGAGCCCATTCCTGACACTGATGTCAGGGTCAAGAACCAGTCGCTAAACAGATCAGAGTTAAAAGGGTAAAATCTACCACTATTATTGTGATAAACAGTCATGTTTAAATTGATGATTTACTGTTATACCTATAAATTAACACAATTCTAGACTCCCACATGGGAAGATTCTTCTTCTAGCAAGTAGAGACTAACACAGAGAGCCACAACTGTTCAATGGGCAGAGAATAAGAGATTTTAGAGTGCTTTATCCCTATGTGGGACATATTTCTCATACCCCCCCCCCTTGAAGTTCAGGGATCTTTGTGAACGAGGTGGTTGGGTAGATTGTAAGAACCAGAGGTGGTTAGTGAATACAAGGAAACCATCTTTTTTGCACATATAAACCCACATTGTTAGTGAGAGAAAACACAAGTCCTGTGCAGTCCATGCCAGAAAATAGTTTTCTGTGGAAGTAAAAGTTGGGCAAGAAATTACTCTCTTGGGGCTGGAGAGATGGCCTAGCGGTTGAGAGTGCCGACCGCTCTTACAGAGGACCCGGGTTCGATCCCCAGCACCCGCGTGGCGGCCGAGAACCGTCTGAGGCTCCAATTCCAGGAGAACTCCAGTTTCAGGGGAATCCAAGACCCTCTTCTGGCCTCTGCTGCATTGCACGACACGGGTGCACAGACTTGCATGCAGACAGTACATTCATACACATACAGAAATAGATAAAATTTAAAAGAAAAAAAAAAAAAAAGAAATTACTCTCCTAGATTCCTAGATGAGTATAACAATAGAGATAGATGCTGGGATAACTGGGAAAGGAAGCATCTATTTTTTTTTTCTGCTGTAGCAGATTCTAAGGGCTAGACCTATACCCCAGTGTATTAGAGGAACACAGATTAGAACAGATGTGCCTTAAAAAATGTAAACAGTGTACCTGAAGTTCAGGGATATTAAACTGAGGGTGAAGATTAGGGACTAGATCTGAATGTGATAAAAATACATTGTGTGAAATTCTCTAAAAATCAATACTTCTTAAAATGATAATTGATCATTATATTTATATAATAATTTAATGTAAAGAAATAATGTGAACCCAAATATCCATTCTTATTATGTTAATTACATTAGCAGCTAGAAAACCATCTCAAAAATAAATAAAAAGAAAAAAAAGAAAACCATCTCATAATAAAATAATGAGTCTTATACAAGTCTAAGAGTGTTTTTAAATTTTATTGTTTTTCTTTTATTGGGGGAGGGCTGTGGGTACACCACACCCCATGTGTGGAAGTCAGACTACAAGTAAGTTAAGTGAGTCTATTTTCTGATCCAACAATATAGATTCTGGGAATCAAATTCAGATCATAAGGGATAGGGAGTAAGTGCCATACTTCTGAGACAGCTTTCCAGATTTAAAATGACTTTTACTATATTCCCTTGTAACAGAAAATTACTTGGTTCATCATTTTAAAACATTTTATAAATTCATCTCAATATTATTAGAACAGCACAATAAAATGTTTCAAACTAATGTCTCTCAATAGATTAGAATATATTTTTAAACAAAACGGAGATGCAGTTATCATTGAAAGTTATATATATTTGTCCAAAGCAGTTGGGCGTAATGCATATTGGAAACAACAACAGAAAGGACTGCATCAAAGAACTGACTGAAACAGTGAAATTTTGCTCAAAACAGTTAACTTCCTCATGGAGAATATTGAGAAAGACTGAGAAAGAGATGAAAAGCATGTTTGGCAGAATGCATGAGCTCTGGCGGGGTGGGGGAATGGGTGGGAACACGGGTCTAGATTTGTTAAAAAGAGAAAAGAAAGTTATATATTATAGATAAATATGTATATATTAGATTTACCTCAATAACATAAAATTATATCAATAACTGAAATTAGAAGCTTAAAATTGGTCATATTGACAAATTTAATAAAGTCTTAACATAGATCACTAAAACTCTTGACACTATTTTGACTAAACCCTCAATTTAAAATTTTGTAGACTCGGGAGACGCCATAACGCGCCAGGCCAGGATCGAAAGGTTATTCCTGGACAAACTGTCAGCTCATGAAAGGAAACAGCCAGAATTGACCAGAGTCCAAGTCAACAGCTCCAGAGAGAGTGGACTGTTTTACCTCTCATCCACCTGTGCCCCTTTTCTAAGCCTAGGGAACAACCTGCGGAAGAGGGGGCGTGGTAGAATGTAAGGGCTGCGATTGGGGTGAATGGTGAAACTACAGCAATGTAGTCTGGACACTCATTTGATCAACTTGATTGAACAAACAACCTGTCACCCCCCACTGGATGGTGGGGCTGTAGGTGTTTGGGCACAACAGCCTGCAGATAGGTTTTGCATGAAGGATGCTTGTACTCATGGATTATCACTTATAGCTAAAAATGAAAAAAAAAAAAGAGAGAAAGATGCAGGACAGTTATGGCAGAATGCATGATCTGGGATGGGGTGGGAGTGGGGGGGAAGGAAAGGGAAATAAGCCTGAACTGAATTGGAAAAAATGTATGAAATGCACAAAGCATCAATAAAAACTAATTTAAAAAATAAAATAAAATAAAATAAAATAAAATAAAATAAAATAAAATTTTGTAGACTACAAATAACCAGAAAATCCATTAACTTCATACAAGGTATCTGTTCATACAGTTTTCATTGCCAACTTGACTGGATTAATAATCACATAGGAGATAAGTTTCTGGCATATCATGAAGACATTTCTAGAGAGGATTCTCTGCATGTTGGGCCATTGTGGTTTTCTTTGTTAATCACCATCTGCTGTATAAGGAAGCTTCTCTGCTAGAGTCGAAAGTACATTAATCTATGGGTTAAAAGTAAATCATTAGGAGTAAGTTTAATACAATTTCTACTAAGCAGAATAATACTGCCTGGCCCTTTCCCATGGCCTTTCAGCTATCTAGCCTCAGGTTTCTAGGCCAATCTTAAATTCTATTAGGAAGCGTCTTACTACATTTATAATATTCATGCCACTATTGCACGAGTGGGCATATCCTGCCAGGCCTATTACAGTTGTAACTCACCGGATTCACTGCTGAGTAAGATTGACAATCAATGTTTTGTTCAGGTAGCTAGCATAACAACTTCCAACAGTAGTGATGAGACTTTGAAGTCAGCACCAGCTTGATTTCTCCTTGTTTGTTCTATAGTTATGTATGGATTTTTTAATGTGTACATATCTGTTCTACACACTTACCATATATGTATGCCTTTAGGATCCAAGTAATAGAGCTTTGCCAAATTTTTATTGCAAGATCTTCCAAAGTCCTTTCAGAATAATTTCTTTGACCTAAGCTGTGTGTTTCATCAATGGGAACAGGAGACCTGAGGCCTGGAGGCTTTTCTCACAGTCCAAGGGTCAAGGTGTAGCTAATAAACTCTTGTGACCAGGAGCCTTCAATAATGTCACCAAGTTCAGGATGTAGACATGTAATATTGAGGATTTGGTAGGGGGGTCAGGCAGAATGAGGAAAACCTGGGGTCACAACTCATCTCTCCCTCTCATTATGTGGCCTTCAAATCCTTGAAGGAAGTTCACAAGAGTGAACCACAGTTAGTGCCTCCAAGATGGAATGATCTCTGCAAGGAGGGTTGTATTGGGTCCTTAAAACCATGATTTTAATGGAATTTACGCACTGGTCAATAAATATGACAAGTGAGTTAAGGATTCAAGCAACCAGAAGTCCACTGGAAGATCCAGGAAGTCCTCAGCTCTCAGCTGAGAAAGAAACTGACTCTTTGAGGGGGATCTTGACCCTAAACTGCCTAGCCAATTTTTAGCTCCTACTTTTATCACATTACCCTCTGAGGAGGTTACCACAATTGCCAATAGGGAATCAGGGTGCAGATCACTCTGACTTCTTCCATACTGAAAAGGGGCATAGGAGGTAGCAACTGGGGTACCCCTGCTCAGTGGATCTATCTAAAAGACCCCAAAAGTACAGTTACAGAGAGAAAGAAATCCTTGACTAGTGCCTGTGAAGGCAAGAGTAGCTAGGTACATTTTCTAGGCAGGGAACCAAGAGAGGAACAGGGTGAATTAAAAAACAAACAAACAAAACAAAACAACAACAACAACAAAACCTTAAAAATCCATTAGAATTTCTCAACCATGAGTTCCAATGCATCCATTATTGGGCTGCTTCTTTTGTTCATTTGTCCATCGTGTCTGGACTCAGCATCTGCTTTCCAGGAAATTTCAATATCACATTGTGAGTTTTCCCTTAGGTAGTTGCTTAAATAGAGAGAAGAAACTTTGTTATTTGGTAACAACAAATCTCATATGACTTTAAATGACTTAAAATGTAGAGTTTGGAGGCACAATCTCTCAGACTTTAAAGGAAATATAATGATTACTTATCTTTTGGTTATACTTTTCTCTTGGTTCATACAGTTAGCCCAGATTAACCAACTTTTGTTTTCAGCCAAATTGGTATGGGCATTATATATGGTGGTTATCCATCCAGAAAGGCTAAGTTACACCAGCCTAACACCTTTAATTACTGTATAATATTCTAGATAAGGCTTGAACAAAAGTTCAAGCAGCCTTCTATAATACTGACTGGAGGAGGGACTTAACACCATATGTTAAGCAGGCATAACCAGCAAGATTGAATGAAACAATTTCAGGCTTATATTAAGTGTAAAACTGTTCAGTATAATTACTACAAATGGGAACAATCTTTTTCTTTTTCAGACCCTTTATCCTGATTTATAGTTTTCCCAGAAAGACGGGAGTTGTAACACATACCAGAAGATAGGAAATAAACTGATAAGGATTACTAAATCCATCTTAACTGTCTTCTTTTGGACTGCATGCAGTTGGTTGAGGAAGATAGAATCTAGCTTTTTGAGCCAAATTATCTGGTTAGGTCAAAGAAAATATCAAAAGCAACTCTTGCAAGAAACATAAAATACATTTTTCAGTAGCCATAGGTAACCCACCATTTGCTTGTGCCCATTTAATCCAAACCTGTAACAGGGAGTCAGGTTCAAGCCAGGAGATGACTGGAAATTAACAACTCTGTGTATTCACAATCCTACTCAGGCCACTAGTAAACTAGCTTGAGTGTTTATACCAATTTAACTTAATACAGGTATCTTATCATTTTACTAAACCTTGAAGTGCCATGTGATGTACATATAAATGTTGGACAAAAACTGAACACTCTTAAACAAACCTTGACTAGATATACATGTCTATTCTTGAACTAGTTGACTGAACCTTAGAAATTTAAGCTTATTTATGTAGTGTCCTTTTTACCTGTCACAACAAACCTACTCAGACTTTTATCACTTGCATAAACTTTTTCATCATCTTCACATAAATCCTTACTAAAAATACCTTTTTAACATTTTCCACCTTTTTATATCCTTTTATTACCTTGAGACATAGCATTTATAAAGAGAATAACCCTTAATTGTGCAGATTTACTAAGTAATTAATAATTATTTTCCATGTAATGAAATGGGACAGTTATCTCAAATACACTAGTATAAACTGTGAGACATTCATGCCAGCTTGGGAGCAGCTTTTGAGTGACCAATTTTCCTTGAGTGCTTAGAGGTACTTTACCTAGGCCTGGCAAATGTCCCTACATGGGTAACATGTGGAAATAAATTGCACCCTAGAAGAGACGTGATTATTCCTTAAAATGAACTTAAAATATAAGGACCAAGGAAGGTCCATAGTGTAATTTAACAGTTTTAGCTCACATGACAGTTTGCTTGTAGACAGCTCCATCAGCACCTTGATAAAAACCTCTAAATTAGAGATGAAAACTTAAATCAGAGGAAAATATGAATCTTAAGTTTATAACAGTCTACATAACAACCTTCTTAGATAAGCCTGCTGGAGTCTGGATCTAGAGTCTAGTGGGGGGCTATTCTAGTTTGTCTTCCATTGCTGTGACAAAACACTCTAACCGACATGAACTTGGGGAGGAAAGGGTTTATTCAGCTTACATCTCCTGGATCACAGTTCATCACTTAGGGAGCCCAAGGCAGGAACTCAGGGCAGGAACCTGGAGGCAAAGGCTGAAGCACAGGCCATGGAGGAATGCTGTCTACTGGCTAGCTCCTCTGGCCCATGCCCAGCCTGCCCTCTTATCCGATACACAACAACCTGTCCAGCCTGGCACCACCCATAGTGGGCTGGGTTCTCCCACATTGCTCAATAATCAAGACAATACTCCACAGATGTGGCCACAGGCCAGTCCAATGGAGCCAATTCCCCAATTGAGGCTCCCTCAACCCAGGTGTGTCAAGTTGACACTAAATCTATCCAGCACAGGAGCCCTTGAGCACCTAATGTATGGCTTGTCACAGACATTGGTCTCTGATTTGTACAAAAAGCATTAGGAAAATCACCTAGAAACCTTGGCTGTGCTAGGATTAAAGGCATGCTAGGATTAAAAGGTGTAGCCCACTACACCTAGGCACTTCCAGGAGTGGCCAGACCAGCAGACCAGCAGGACACCAGTTCAAACCCAGGGAGGAATGTTTGCTTCCTATGAGGAGGAGGGAGTGGGGGAAACAGATAGGAAACACAATAAAGCCCATTAGCTACCCCAGGAGGGGTAGCTCTCCCACCCTGGAGGAAAGAAGCAGGGCTGGCCCAAGCCATTCTGGTATCAGTTCTCCACCCAAACCAGACCAAGATATCCACCTGTCTTTGTCTCCCTAGTGCTGGAAGAGAGTTTGGAAAGATTTTTTTTAAGAGTACCCAAGTTATACCACTAAAATATTTATATTTCTGATTAGGCATGTCAGAATAAGATTTTACTAAGTATGAGGGCTTAAGGCACTTACACCCTCCAAATAGGTTCTTATCCATAAGATGAACTGAGCTTCCATAGTTTAAAAAGACTCAGACACCACATTCAAAACATCAGGAGCCTAGGGCAAGAGGGCTGCTCTATCATCTTAAAATGATCACAATATTTTTTGTGTCTTTTTTTGAGACAGTGTCTCCCTGTAGCTCTGGCTGTCCTGGAGATCAGGTTGGCTTTGAACTCACAAAGATCTGCCTGCCTCTGCCTCCCAAGTGCTAGGATTAAGTGTGTGCTCCACCATGCCTAGCTAGGAAACTAAAAGCATAGAGTGAAATACAGTTTTCATTAATTTGATTCACCCAGTTCTCTGAGACCAACTCTTCCTCAAGGGAAACACACAGTCTGCCCATGAGATCAGCACGGAGGTCACAGACCCAGAGAGGTCCCTTTTCCTCCCATGAGGAAAAAGGGAGGGAGGGAAACAGGCACAAAATTCTTGCAGAAACATAACAGAGCCCAAAAGCTGTTCCAGACCACTCTCTCTCACCCCTTGGAGGCAAGAGCCTATAATGCACCCCTGGAAGCCATGCAGCACCCCACTGATCCAGGTGCCAGAGCCCAAAATGGGTCTCTAACAGAGACCTAAAGGTTGCCATGTGGGCACTCTAGAGAGCTCAGGAATTCCCCAATCTCTAAAGACCTCCTCCTAAACTAGACCAGGATTCCTGACTAAATGCTGATGCAAATTTTACTAGCTAGTAAGAGGCAGATTGTCTTTGGTCCTTTGAGATAGCAGCTAGGTGAAGGAAACTCACCAAAGCAGACCAGATGGGCTGACCTTGAGCTCACAAAGAGCTCCCTGCCTCAGCCTCCCAAGGACTTGGATTAAAGGTGTGTGGCACCACACCCAGTCCATGAATTCATTCCCAGTCCCAAAGGCTAGTTAATGTTAAGTCAGGGATACATCGCCCAGGGAATCTGGCCTGCAGAGGTCTCAAAAAAGCAGATAATTCCAAAGCAAGCAAGTTACCTCACACAATCCCTTTTGAAAGCAGATACAAGCCAAATTTTAGGCCTTTAAGTGTATTTTTAAATATAAATTTTTTAAAGTTTGCATGTGCTTATCTAGTCTGGCATGCCAAAATGAATGATTCTGTGCACTTTAAAGGATTGAAACTTGAAGTGGCCACTTTGTTTGACAGAATCAACATGAGACAATTATTATTACCAATTTACAAACACAAATAAAAACTTAGTTGCATGCTTAGACACACAGAACAGTTACCATAATCACAAAACTTAGACAAAGAGACGAAATTCTGTGCACACGGAGCCAATGCATTTTCTGTCCAAGAACCAAAAATCCAGATCCCTTGACTGGATTCCAAATCACTGAGGTGAATCCTATATTTGCACTTTACCAGTGGAGAGTTAGGGTGTCCCCTATCTCCTCGTTCAAGGAGCAATACTGCGTCCTGTTTCTCCTAACCGAGCACCCCAGACCAGAAACTTGAGTTTAAACAAAAACAAAATGAAAGTAAAAAGAAAAAAAAAAGAATTGAGCTCTTTCTTACCCAAAAGACACTATCACCTGAAGGAGATGTCTCTAGTCCCTCCAGTGGGAGAGAGCTTCCTGGGACCCCCTCCAAGGGTATTTTGGTGGAGGGCAAATGAGTATCCCTAGCAGGAGCAGCTGAAGGGTGTTTGGGGGGGTTGGGATGGGGGAAACTTCTTTGTTCTGGTAAAAGTCAGGGACACAGGGCAGGGCCAACTTCTCCTCAGTGTTCTTGTGGCAGGCTGAGTTATGCTCACGCAGAACATCCTCTGCCGAAGCACCCTTAAGGTTTTCCAATTATGGCAAAGAGGGGCAATGCAAATGGCCTCCTCCCAAATGAATCCAAGTCCTGGGATTTCATTTTAAGACCATGGGTCTGGAGAGTGGGCAGCCGTCTGCTCCGTGGGAGATTGTTCCATAATGCATGGAAAGCAAGAAGGAGGGTGGAGTGGGGCGCTCATCCTAGCACACGGCCAAAAGAGCAAAGAACACAGAAGGGGGCCTACTCACTGATCGAGGAAGGGGGTGCCTTGCCAGCATGGGGGGGGGGTGTCGAAAAACTACGATGGGTGCCAGATGTAGACAATCCCCCAGACCTGCTGGGGAATTTTTGGGTCCAATGGTGGAGGAAAGGGGGTGAGAGGCACAGAGTTAAAACACAGACCCTGGGAATCTGGAAATAGGGTGAATGCAGAGGGCAGGGTTAGGGTTTATGTACTGTTCACATTCCTGCTCTCCTCTGTCTCCTTGTGATTGGCCCGGGTCTGCAATGCTGCTTGTATGGTCTCACCTGCCTAGGGCAGGTAAGGTTGATGAGGGACAAGCTCTGTGCATGCGTAATTCTCAGCATACTGGCTACTACAGTACAGTAACTAATAGACACATAGAGGATGAATTATTCCTGTTATATGTACAAATCAGTGGCCAAACCATGTACTTTGCAGATTGTACATTGTAGATACACCCCTTCCCCATGCAGATATTATCATTATTATTGCTCCCTTTTTATCAGAAGTGATAAAGGCAAGAAAAGACTATTAGAAACATACATTTAATAATTTTCAAATTTTATTCCATTAAATAATTTAGTAACACAGGCTAACAGGTTGAAGCATCATATTTGATGACATAATGGTCATAAAATGAAACAAGGTTTAGAAAAATGGATTTTGTAATTTCTTTTAGAAGTATATAAATATTTAAAAACATTTTCAGGGGAAATTCTGAATAAGAATTGCTTTCATCATTATAGATTAATCATATGTGAACATTTTGGAGATGAGAGATAAAATTGATGATATCTACCTGTAATCTTAAAACAACACAATTGGTTGTTTTTTCACCTGATAAATCATATCTTTTAATGTCTCCAGCTCCACAAAATGGAAGGTGTATGTTCAATAAATGTTCAATAAACATCTTACATATTCCCTAGAATTAAAAGAGTACAATGTTTTGTTTTGTTTTTCCAATATGTGAGTACTGTTTCTCGAAGTGAAGTATTTGTTACATTTGATGTTGAACAATTCTACAGCATATTTTGAAATGAAATTATTCTTGAAATTATTACCAATTAATTAAAATATGTACACACCTTTGAAAATCTATGTGGTTCTTAAGTCCATTGAAAGTACATTTTCTCTTAACTTTAATTTGAAACTTGGATAGCCAGGCTTTGGAATGTATAAATTATAGAAGAAAAATTGGCATAGTTTTCTTTTCCTGGGAAGTGGAGCAGTTAATATTCAACATGAAATTTCTAATCTTTAAATACATTATAATCTAACTGCTTAGGATAATTTTTGCTTTAATACCTTAAGAGTCTTCAAAGCCTGAAGGATGGGATTATTAAGATGGAATTTTAATGTCAAAATTATCAGAGAAGCGAACATATTGCTAGTGTTCATAAAAATTGTATTCAATTTCTGTATGATTCATTCAAATAAGAGATGAGAATATATTTGATTATAGCCAGTAAGTAACCCCAAATTTGATCAGATGACTGGAGGTCACTGCTACATAAGTGCTGTCAACCTCAGAGATTAGAGTATTTAAGAGCTGAATATACTTTAACATATAAATGCACCTACAGAAATATGCATAAAATGTACCCACAAAGCAATTAAGCAGTTTAAATTTTTTTTGTGGTAAAAATAGTAAGATGGAGAACATGAAAGTAAATGCTAAAAATGAATGTAAGTGATGTTTATTTCTTAGGAAACATAAAGCAAAATGATAGGACGCATTTTTCAATTCTGAGTTTTAAAAGATCTTCAGTAACTGAAAACTCACGTAAGCATATAGTTTTCTGTAATTAGACCTATTGTATTTAAGACTTTTCTAGTGTTCAGATTAATCTATGGTATAGAATTTACTATGTTAGACCAACTAATATACAAAGCAGTAACATGACGCATTTAACTGTACTATTTTAGGCAATTGTCTCAAAGCAAACATATACTTTACAGTGTTTTTTATAATTATTCTTGTCAGTTTCTTAAGGAGGATTATCCCTGTAGTAATACAAACTTCCCTCTGCATTATCAAATACCTACAATGATGTGCTCATACATAATCATGTAGAACTATTAATAGAAACTATAATAAGCAATCAATAGTCATTCAAACTTACAATTATATATTTTTTATTCTACCAATAGAGTAGATGTAGAAACTTGTCTTATATATTGGCCTTAAGAAACAAAAGCTCAGTAGGTACCCTTCTTAAAACAATGTGAATTTCTAATTTATGAATGCTCTTTTATATTCTTGTAGAATATAAATATACAGTTACATTTTCCCATTTCCCCAGTGCTACATAATTATAACTTGTAATATGTAAATATTTATGAATTCACAGGATGTTCGCTAGGAGAAAAATAATGTTATACTTGCAGATTTGTCTGGTATTTGCAGAATTCAGATCTTATTATTAGGCTTTATGTTGTATTGCAAAATGTAAAAATACATTGTTATAAATTTGACTTGTCTAGAAAACATACCATCTGGTGATTCTGTTGAGATTTGAGGATTGTCTCAGCATCATTTATTGTTAGAGACAGACATTACAACATCTTTTGAAAATTTTACCACTTTTATTTAAGTAATTTTAGAACAGAGAGTCCACATTTTAGATGACAAAATGTTGTTCTAACATTTATATTTGAGGCATCGGAATCTATAGCACCACAGAGACTATGTAGAGAGCAATGATGTACTAAGTGATTGGCTGAATGACATGTAACTAGGACTCCATGCCACCTGCAAGTCCAGTGAGGAAGACCTTTGCTGAATTGAGAGCAAATGCCCTGCCCCCGGAAGAAACTAAGGAACAGTACCCTGTGTATCTGTGATCCTAGTGTAAAAATAACTCAGAGATGGTCAAGAAAATTCACAAACCATACATTATCTCATGAGATGTCAGGCTCACTTCAAGTATGCAAAAGTTTAAGTTATGAAGATAAATCTCTTTTTTCTGCTTACATATTTCTCTTTTGCAATTCAATGCCCATGGTATCTCTCATTCATTACCATTGCTGTAGTTTAATTAAAGAATTTTACGGGCTGGAGAGATGGCCTAGCGGTTAAGAGCGCCGACCGCTCTTACAGAGGACCCGGGTTCGATCCCCAGCACCCACATGGCGGCCGAGAACCGTCTGAAACTCCAATTCCAGGAGAACTCCAGTTCCAGGGGAATCCGAGACCCTCTTCTGACCCTCCGCCAAGCATTCGCACGACACGGGTGCCACAAACCAGCATGCAGGACAGTACATTGATTACACACCTACAGAACTAAATAAAAAATATTAAAAAAAAAAAGAATTTTACATGATACTTTCAGAACTGAGTTGCCTAGATGATATATTAATTGTGCAAAGTAAAGATATTATTTTTTATGGAAGCACTATATTTCTGTCAGTACATCAGTCGACTTGTGTAGTTTGAAGTTTTCACACTCTTGATTCAAATTGACTTGCCATGGATTACAGTGTTGAGACATTTCCAAAAATATGAATCATTATTAGTTGTTACCAGTTCTGCATGTTTCCTTGCTTGTTCATCCAGTGACCATGAAAACTTTATGATTTTTTTTTTTGTCCAACGAAAACTTTTCTAGCATTTTATCTTGATCAGGATATTGTAACTCAACATAACTGAAATTTTATCCATAGATGAAGAAAAAAAAAAGCACAAGAAGTTGGGTATTCAGCCTTATTATGTGCTGCTGTTACCACATATAATTATTTTTTGAGATTAGAAAAAAATCAGATTTTAAGTTTCATTGAATAATATTAGGCTCTCTTTACAGAGGAAGAACACGTATTCTAAACTTATCTATGATACTTAAGGAGTATTTTTTTTTTTTTTTAATTTTTTTTTTTTTTTTTTTTTATTTATTCGGTATTGTGTATGAATGTACTGTCTGCGTGCAGGTGTGTGCACCCGTGTCGTGCAATGCCACGGAGGTCAGAAGAGGGTCTCGGATTCCCCTGGAACTGGAGTTCTCCTGGAATTGGAGTCTCAGACGGCTCTCGGCCGCCATGTGGGTGCTGGGGATCGAACCCGGGTCCTCTGCAAGAGCGGTCGGCGCTCTTAACCGCTAGGCCATCTCTTAAGGAGTATTTTTAAAGCATGCAATGGAAAGTTGATTGAGAAAAATTCTCAGTGAAGTTACACAGGTAAGGTGCCCATAAAATGAGAAAGTTTTTAGAGATACCAAATAGCTCTAGTGTCCCTATTTTAGCCAGAGAGATCACTCTGTCCTTGTTCTCATCAACAAGAGCTACCACTTTCATTACAATAAGATGAGGTGTCATGGGAAGTCAGATGCTCCATGGCTCTCTGCTGCATCTGTCCTTCACACTAATGATTGACTGTGTGCCCAAATTCATGTGATCATTACCATCTTCTGCGCATGTTTAATATCACACGTAGTGCCGCTATTGCCACCTTGTGAAGCACCTATCATTTTCCCATTTAATTCTTCTTAAGGTCTCATTATAGCATCATTTTCATTCTCGTATTAAATAGAAAAGGAAACACTCAAAAGTTGGCCACATTAATCCAACCCAAGTGACCCCAAGAGTACTTGGATAATGTGTTTCTGCATTCCATCATCCAGTGGCTTCTCAGCTTTCCTTTCTTCTCATGCCGCTTACATTTATTCATCCCAGGAACATTGGTTTCATGTGTTGTATATTCAATTTCCAATGACATATATTAAGTGAGAATGGAGTTTTTCTTTTTCTACTCATCTCCAGAATTATTGAGATTTTGGCAAATGTCTTGCTTGAATGAAAATAGATATGTGTAAGGCATTGTATAATTCAATAATTTATGGGGAAAATAAATGATATAAACATATAGATCATCATTTCTTTGCTTTTGCCCTATCATTTAAGGGTAAATTGTTACTTCATTCATTATATTGACTATATTGTATATGCTGAACAATGTTTCTACATGTTTCATACTGCTTGATTCAATAAACAACTTAAATGCCTCTTTAATTTTCTTTGGTGTTTTTTAAATGTTTATTATGTTTGTTTGTAAGAATGTATTACTTGCAAGCATGTAAGTGCACCCATATAGAGCAGTGCTGGAGGAGATTAGTAGAGGGCATCAGATTTCTTTGGGATGGAAGTTACAGATGGTTGTTAGTTGCCATGTGGATGCTGGGAATTGAACTGCTAGAGCAGCCAGTGCTTTTAACTGCTAAATTATTTCTCCAGCTTCCTTTTCAATGTTTTTGTAATTCTCCATTTTTTATCTTTACTCTGCCTAGAAACACTCAAGCTCAATTTACAGTTTAATTCCTTAATCATTATTTCTCTAGGATCCTTCCATGTTTTATGATGTTCTTTCAAAACTCTAACACATGTAAAATATTTACACAACTCATAAATACATTAGTATGTGGTTCATTGTATACAAATTCAGTAATCTCACTAGTGATTGTCCTTACAGGCACATCCTGACATTATCAGACATGTAGGGAAATGTGATTTCCAATTCTGATAAACCTAAATGTTAAATGTTTTTGAATAAGATAATCATAATAATAATGCACATCTCTATTCTATAGAGAACTTCTCTCTATTTCTCATTGGATTATAAAAAGTTATGAAAATAAATATCATCTTAATTAATAAAGATATAGAGATAGAGATAGGGATAGATACAGATAGTACTATTTCTCTTAGACAATGCTGGATGTGTAAACAAATTTGAATTTCTGGAATCCTCCTATCTGCTGCCTTTTGTACCTCAACAAAATGTCTTCTTCCACTAAAATACCAGTAATTAATTCTATTGAATTAAGACTTTAACATCTAAGAGTCAAAATCCAAATTCCCTTGGAGATTTAATAATCAAGCTGTTAAGTAATTAAACCTTAGGAAGAATTAGCTTATCAGATTGCTTTTCATAAACCACTAAGTGAGGAACAATGGAGCATAAAGTCAAAGAGATGGGATAGGTTAGGAACTAACTCAGAAGTCATTCCGAAAGGGACTGGTGTAGTACAACACTGGTGACAATGGAAAGTCAGTTCGTAAAACAGATAAGCACAACTAGACAGCTGTAAGTTAAATACAGAGAAAAGCAACTGATTTCATACTTTGGCATATGGCTGGTTCTGACTACAGACAGAATCTAGTCATCCTGCAACATTTGCTATGTTCTCACAACTTAGAGTAGAATGCTCTTAGTCCATAGTCAATGCTGGCCACAATAGCTTAACTTTCCCTATAGTGTGTTGGTCTTAACCTGTCTAACACTTGTATAGATTTCAACTCAACCCCAAGTGAACAACAAACAAACAAGCAAATATTACAGTTTCTATGCTTTCCTGATCATATGTACTCCTCAAAAGCCTGGTGAATCTGCTGTTTTCTTGCTTACACTTCATGTGATATAGAGGCTGCCATCTTGCCATGGTGCACTATTGCACAAATTTATTATATTTAATATCTTCCTTCTCTTATTTGTACATACTTCTTGATAATCCATACAGATTTGAATTCTCAGCATCTGCCACAAAACATAGTATTTGTGGCCAAGACCACTAGATGCTTAATGATTGATTAACTCTTTTAAGTATCTAAACATGAATGCAAGTATTTATCTGTAACAAGTGTTTCCTCCTTTCCCAGCTAAAGTTAAACACTATGGTCTATCAATTTGTAACTCATTTATAATTCCTCATGATCCTTCTAATTTGTGTGTGTGTGTGTGTGTGTGTATGTGTGTGTGTGTGTGTTTGGGGAAATCTACCTAGGGTTTACTTATAAAAGGTTAGTGAATCAGCTAAGCTTTACTCCCTCCATCTATTTTATTAAAGATAATTTAAAGCAACACAATTGAAAAAAGAATAAAGATAAAAATATTAAATGCACATAGAAACATTGTTAAAATATAATTATAAAACTTATTGAAAAATTATAGTATCTCCACTCAAAAGTCACACTAGCTGCTGTTCAGAATATAAGAACTGAACTTATAGAAAAATTTGGCCTGTAAATAATTTGATATGTTTGCATCGATTTTGCATGATGATATGCTTATCAGTAATCAATTCGGTATGATGAAATAAAGAATTTAGATCAGTGGTTTGATAGCTAAATATAAAAATCTAATTGATTTCATTTAAAAACTGCATTTGTAATATGAGAAAATATACTTAACTGACTTTTCTGCTTGGGACACACATAGATCATGTTCCACAGTGGAGCATCCATATGTTTGTGCTCCCGACTAAGGAGAGCCCCGCATTTCTGTGAGGCTTTGTTTATCATCCATTATTGTAGTTTCTATCCCACACATGCTGGTGCATAATATAACTTTAGACACTTGATTCTCAGTGTTCTATGCCTATCTCAAGTTCTATCATCTTCTCACTCTGCATTTAACACATGCAATCGAAGCTGATCTCTTTTGCTTCTACAGTTCTTGAAAATTTTACAAGTTTTGACCAAACAGGATGCAGAATTGTTTTTGAGTTTCTGCCATGAAATGTCTAATAACCCTGTCATTCTTCTGAAAATACTGTGTTAATAAATTCTGACAACGTGCAAAACATAGTGAGAAGAGGAATCTTTGCCTCCCACGCAGCTTTTCTCCAAGTGGTACAAGACAGAGAATGTGAAAAAGAGAAAGACCCCACAATTAGGTCAGATAGGACATTTCTTAACAGAAGTATTAATTCTCAAACTTTCACTGGAGAACTGTGTTTTGGGAATATTCTTTTTTGGCCTCTGGAAATGAAATGAATACTTTTTGGTTGGGGGAAAAATGGCCAATCTAAACACGGCTCATGATAAAACCATTATATTTTTAAATTTCCTGGTAGCCAGCATCATTAAGCATTTTCACTGACTCGTTTCAATCTAGATTTGTACCTTCTAGCACTGAAGCAATTCTTTTTTTTTTTCTATTGTTAAGAAGCAAAAAAGGCAGCATGTCAATTCCCTTATTAAAGAGAATGCAGAAATAAAAAGGGAATCACATGTGCACGTGTAAGAATTTTTGCTTATTAAAACTTCAATTGTGTTAAAGAAAATAATGCTGGTCAGCCACCTACTAATTCATTTTGGAAGCTTCGATAGGCTTTTGGCTTATTTATCAGCTATAAAAACCTTATTACATTTGGAAAGGTCATTTGTAACACATACACACATACACTTACATACAAAACAGATTGTACACCTTTCTCACAGTGCTGTGAATGCAAAATAAAATCTAATTTCCTGAGAACACATTAAAAATAAATACTAATTTTCCACAATGCTGATACAAAATTCTTGGCTTTTAGTAGTACATGTTCAGGAGTAGAAAACACTTTTTGTTCTACATATATGGATTATAACATGCATGTTGGTATTCCTGTAAAATGAACTCAGAACTCCTCTTGGAGCCCAGAATCACAGCTATTAGAAAACAAAGCTTTTGGATACAAGGTGGTAAAGGGAAGGATGAAAATGGAAAATCTTGCTTTTGAAATTAAACTAACACTGTGTACTCAGAATCTGAGTTAGTGTGTGCTGTGCACCCTGCAGCACTATACAGTATTAATCCTATTAGATGCAAGAACTGTATTCTGACTAACTTCTCCTGAGATTTCCCCAGTTCTGGAAACTCTCAGGAAAGGTAATCAATATTCGAAAATATTTGATAATTTTGTGAAAATTTTAAAAATGAGGTTATTAATTTATTTTCAGTATGACATCTAATGAGCACCTGGAGTTGGTGTTATTTTGTGGAAAGCAAGGTTTAATCATTATTTTATCTAGCTCCATCAACTTCATGTTACCAACACATCAAAAGGTGCAATTTTCAGAAAGCTGTTTACTGACTGCATCATTTTATATTGGTTTCACAACGCAATTGCCTCCTTAGATCTCCCAAACAATTTTTACCCTCACAATATATGCACTGTTTGGACAAAAACCATTCCTGTTTTCAGATAATTAAAGTATCACAGAAAGGTTTCTAAATTATCAGACCCAAATTTCACCAAAATTAAGGGGAAGATATTATCTCTGAGCCACGTTTTCACTGCCTTTTTCTGTGTTTTTCTTTTGTTGTTTGTTTGTTTAATTATGTGTGTAAAATATGTATTTGATTTAGGGGCAACCTAGAAAAAACTTGATATTTAAATAATAATAAGCATACCCTAAGTCAAGCAAACAAATGTAAAACAAAACATTCACAACAGTACTAGTTTTAATCCTTCGTGTTCCTTACCACATCTTTTAGCACATTCACTTAGCACATCTCTGTGAGAGAAGATGACTCTGTGTTTCATCTTCCCTCCCATTGAGAGCAGAGCCATAGATAAGCTTCATTCTCAAGATATGATTAATCTCTTTCTAAGTATCTAAGGGGTCAATTCTCTTCTCAATTCCATCTGTTTATCTCAATTTGAAATGACAGGAAAAATGGTAACAAAGTCACAAAAAATGATTATTTGGAAATGCAAGATTTTTTTTTAATTTTTCAGTACAATGTTTTGCTTGACTATAAACATATTTTCATAACCTAGGAAATATCTATAGTGTATTGTAGACTGAACTTTAAAGTATACCTACTAAAAGTTTAATTTTTTTCTATAAAATTAGAAAGCATTTTTAGTTTTAAGTATGTTTTAAACCTCAGCTATTTGTGGTTTAAAACAATAGTATCCCACCAGGCATGGTGGCGGTGGCACATGCATGCCTTTAATATCAGCACTTGGGAGGCAGAGACAGAGGATCTCTGTGAGTTCAAGGCCAGCCTGGTGTACATAGAGCGTTCCAGGACAGCTGGGGCTGCAGGGAGAACCTGTCCGAAAAAGACAAAACAAAACAAACAAACAAACAACCCCCAATAGTATCCCAGTCAAACTAAGAGCTATCTAATTCCTCAATTAAGATTTATATTAAATCACATATATTTCAACTTTGATAAGAAGACTCTAGTTAATGACAAGCAATCTCAGTCAACATTAAGTACATAGAAAGATTACTAATTTGTTGAATAAAGGCCCCAAATGCTCACTCAGTTTGTCTTTGAGACAGGCTCCCTGTAGCCTCAGACAACTTAGAACTCACTATGGAGATCAGGCTTTCCTCTGTCTCACAGAGATCCACCTGCCTCTGTCTCCTGAGTGCTGGGATTAAAGAAGTGACTCGATAAAAGAAGTGGCTCATTTTTTTTTTCTTTAGTCTTTTTGAGAAAGGGTCTCCCTTTATTCCCAGCTGGCTTAGAGCTCTCTATGTAGACCAGGCTGGCCTTGAACTCACAGAGATCCATCTCCTCTGCCTCCCCAGTGCTGGTATTAAAGGCCCACCCAGTCGGTGGCTCAAAATTTTTTTAAGGGCATGATAGTTTATTTAAAAACAAAAATGGTACCACACTAGTGGCTCAATTTTTTTTTTAAAGAGATGAATAATCGGGCTGGAGAGATGGCCTAGCGTTAAGAGCACCGACTGCTCTTACAGAGGACCTGGGTTCGATCCCCAGCACCCACATGGCGGCTGAAAAGCGTCTGAAACTCCAATTCCAGGAGAGCTCCAGTTCCAGGGGAATCCGAGACCCTCTTCTTACCTCCGCGGCATTGCACGACACGGGTGCACAAACCTGCATGCAGACAATACATTCATACACATACAGAAAAAAAAAAAAAAAAGAGATGAATAATCATGGAAGACATGAATTGGAGAGGATTAGAAAAGGAAGCCTGGATGGTGGGTGGGGGCATCTGAATATGAACATAATATATTGTATGAAATTCTCAAATCAATACAAGTATTAAAAACATTAAATCTAGTGACTTGTGAGGTAGCTCAACATATAAAGTCACTTGGCACAAAAGCCTGATGACCAGAGTTCTGTCCCTTCACCCACTAGGGAGAGGAACCTAACTCCTACAAATTATGGTCCAGATTCCACACATGCACTGTGACACAACAGTTCACACACACACACACAATTCATAATACTTAGTTAATGAAATAAATAATATATAGATATAGATTGCCTTTAATTGGTTTTTAAATAGTAAAAACATGGCGTATTTAAAATAAACTGGCTGGACTCAGGTCAGGTGGTTCCAAATTTCTTGTCTACATGAAAAGACTCACAGTCAAATTAGTACAACAAATGCCTTATTTGCTACACCAGACCTGCTGGTGACATTGCGCTTGGCCAAAGTCATGTAGAACTTTCATGGCCTCTGTGGTCTTAGGCTTGCTGGACTTGGTGCTGAGAAAGACCACAGACATGTTAACATTCTCCTCACAGCAAGAGAAATGGTCTGGGACTTGGTGACAGTAAGAATGCCAAGCTTGGGATACTCATCTGAAGGGACTGGGACTGTCTTCACAATGTCCAAGGTCTCCAGAATGAGAACACATACTGTCTCTGTTTCTGTGGTTGTGGACAGCTTCACTGGCTTTGTTCTTATCTCATCTGAAGAAGTGGCATGGCAGGGTGTTTGCTGTGGTTCCATAGACCAATAGTGTGATGGGAATTAGACATGACTGGGCATTAGTAGACATGCTGAATGAGATGATACCATTGTTATTCACTGTAACTTTTTTTTTAAATAAATTTGCTCATTTTCTAATAAAACTTTAATAAAGAAGAGTGGCATGAGTTTCCTTCTTTACCTTCTGTGTTATTTTGGCAAAAATAAAGGAGCTTTATTTCCAGTTGTATCATTTGTAATATTTTTAAAACACATGGACTAAAGACATGGATAAAAGGCACCTGCTAAAGAAATGATCATTGATATTTTTCCTTATGTAATGAAACAGTAGTTTTACAATTAAAAGAACTATGCCTACCATAATAATGAGATTTTAGACTTGTGTGTATATACATAAAAGCCCCAAAGATGATGTTTATGGATATTCATTTACAACTCTGTCTTAAATATTAAGTTTCTGTGAAGATAGTAAAATGAAGAAAGTGTACATATATATTAAATAGCCAAAAAAATGACATTTAGAAATTACTAACATTAGGGCTAGCAAGGTAGCTCACTGAGAAAAGGCACTCGCCACCAAGCCTTATGACCTGAGTTCAATTCTGGGACCCACATGATGTAAGCAGAGAACCAACTCCAGCCAGTTGTCCTCTGACCACCTCATGTGTGCTATGGATGGCCTGCACACACACACACACACACACACACACACACACACACACACACACACTATCCTTCTGTAAAATTATTGAGGAAGACAAGATACACTTCTTATGTTCTAGCTGTAGTTATAGCATCAAATAGGAAACAAAGAGATGTTAAGGGTAGAAGGGAAGCTGGGTAATAGATTCCTGGTTGTGACCTTTTCCTGAATCCCTCAGTGTCTGTGAAATGATGGATTCATGTTACAAAACAAAGAACGTTCCTAGCACGGAGTTTCTGAAACCATGTCATCACATTATTCCATTCTGGAAAGCCAGCCCTGAGAATGTGGTCAAGGCTTTCAAACACTCATCCCATGCTGTGGAGTACATAATTATAACATGGAGGATGACCTTATAAAGATCTTCCACTACTAGGAATGCCTTGGGAAACCAGACACATTCAAGAGAGACAGCTCAGAAAAGAGAAGGGGTCAGTGACAAAATATACCAGTAGAGTTGGCCTTTACCTAAAGCTTCTCTTTTCTTGTTTATTCCTTTAATTTGTCTTAGAGAAGATATTGTATCTTCCATTTGACTGCCTTATCTATTTACCATAATCTGATAACAATAACATTTCTAGGGTAGCATGAAGTGTACCAACTAGATATCTAAGGATCACAAATATGAATGTAAAACCAGACACTGAATAACCTACCACAGAGAAAGCAGAGTTAATGGTGCAAGAAGGGCAAATCTTAAAACAGAATTTATCATTTTTTATAAAATATTTTATTGTTTTTTTGTTTTTGTTTTTGCGGTTCTTAGCCTCAGCCTTTAACAGCTGCGCTATCTTTAATACCTAAATATCTAATTGCGTGTGCTTCATTAGTAGGATCGAAAGGTTATGCCTGGACAAGCTGGCAGCCCATGAAAGAAAACAGCCAGAACTGACTAGAGACCAAGACATCAGCTCCAGAGAAAGTAGAGTGTTTTGCTTCTCATCCACCTGTGCCCCTTTTCTAAGCCTAGGGAACAATCTGCGGAAGAGGGGGCGTGGTAGAATGTAAGGGCTTTGATTGGGGTTAATGGTGAAACTACAACAATATAGACTGGACACTCATTTGATCAACTTGATTGAACATACAAGCCCCCCCCGCTGGATGGTGGGACCCATGAGCTGTGTGGGTTTGGGCACAACTGCTTGCAAATTGGTTTTACATGAAGGATGCTTGTACTCACCCCAAAATATCACTATTATTAAAACAATGGAAAAACAAACACAAAACAAAAAAGCAGAGAACGATGCAGAAAACTTACGGCAGAATGGATGATGTGGGATGGTAGGGGTGGGGTGGGGGGAGGGAAGGGGATATATGCCTGAACTGAATTCGGAAAATTATGTATGAAATACACAAAGCATCAAATTAAAAAATAAAAAAAAAGAATTATTAAAAATAAAATAACATATTTTTTTTTTTTTTTTTTATTGATGCTTTTTCATACATCATTTTCTCAGTTCAATTTAGACTCTTTTCCCTTTCCATGCTCCCCAACTCTACCCAAGTTCATGCATTCAGCCATACCTGTCTTGGATCCTTTTCTCAGTCTTTTTTAAATATTTTTTTTCTCTGCAAGGTTTATTGTTTGGGGAAGAAAGTCACTGTTCACCATTTTTTTTTTTTTTGGCACAGTCCTTTTATTGTTGTTGTTCCCTCCCATTTCTATTGCTCCAAAATATACCTATATATGTGTCACATATATACCAAAATTATTGCCTCTGAAAATAAACAGTATGCTAATTCCAAAATAGGCTTAGGAGTTCACATTTTCCATTTATTTTTATATTATTCTAAAATGTGAATACATATCCTCCACCCATATGCCACAATTACAAAGTCTGAAAATAAGTGGTAAGTAAATTCTAGAGCTCTTTAAGGGATTCACATTATAACAGCAACAGTTGCTTTCAGATAAAAAAGAAATATAACATTAAAGTTCATCAGGTTGTCTTTCAACTAAATATTTGGTGCTAGCATCCACAAATGTGGGATACCATTCATTGTTTGTTTTTCTGGGACTGTGTTACTTCACTTAGCATAATGGCTTTGAGTTCCATCCATTTACCTGCAAAGTTCATGATGTCATCTTTCTTTACCACTGCATAGAATTCCATCGTGTAGATATAATAAACATAGATGTGCATGTATCTCTGAGATAGGATGAATCTTGTGGTTATATACCCAGAAGTGGTATGACTGGGTCAGGTGGTAGGCTTATTTTCAGTTTCTTAAGAGTTCTACACTGCTTTCCATAGGGGTTCCAAGTTTGCATTCCCACCAGCAGTGGATGAGTGTTCCCCTTTCCCCACAAATTCTCAATCATTTGGTATCTGTCGTTGTTCAATGTCTTTGTGTCATGCGTGACCACATTCCATACTCTGTCCTTCCCTTCTTGGCTCAGCTCCAGGACTTGTCTCCTGCTTGCAGGCCAACAGTCTCTGGGCTTTGCTCCCGCAAGTAGGGGGGAGGGAAAACCGCAGGAGATCACCCATGGAAATGAACCATCTCACACATGCAGAGAGCTAGGGAGAATAGGAACTCCGTTTATTTTCTGTCAGTGAGATCTATATATTGAAGGCTATTGTGCTCTGGGCAAGAAAGTGGGGAGCAGGTGTTAGGGAGGGGTGAGCCACCTTGGTTCTAATCAGGGGGCTGCAGAGCTCCAGTTTGTGCAACTGGTAACTAGAGGTGTGACATTTTGCTCAATGCCTCAAGGGAAGGGGCCTGGAACTTTGCAGAGATAGGGCGAAGCAAGAATCATTGTAATATCCTGAATCTTCCTGCTACAGATAATTCTGAATGCCCACAGAGATATCAGATAATGGGAGATCTTCTGGGACTGGTCTTACAAGTTCTCACTTCAAGCCACACACAAAGGTATCCTTTGTTTTCTGGATCCTAGCTAGTCTTGCTTGAGTAAGATGAAATCTTAAGGTGCTTTTAATTTGCATTTTCTTAATTATTAGAGATGTTGAACACCTTTTAAGTTGTTTCATGGCTGGAGAGATAGCTCAGCAGTTAAGAGCACTGGCTGCTCTTGCAGAGGCCCCAGGTTAGATTCCCAGCACCCACATGGCAGCTAAGAACCATCTTTAAGCCAAAAGAAAAAAAAAAGTTTTTCAGTTATCTTTACTTCTTCATTTGTGAAGTCTCTGTTCAGCTCTTTACTCCATTTTTTGAGTGGGTCATTTGTTTTCTTCCTCCTTTGTTTTTTGAGTAGTTTATATATTCTGGATGTTAATGGTCTATTGGGTATATCACTGGTGAAGGTTTCCTCACACTCTGTGGGTTTTCATTTCTTTGATTGTTTCTTTTTGCTGTACAGAAGCTCTTGCATGTAATAAAGTCCCATTTGTCAATTGTTGACCTTATTTTTTGTGCACTGCTGTCTGATTTAGAAAGTCTTTTCCTATGCCTATGTCTTGTAGGTTACTACGAACATTTTCATCTATCATTCTTAGAGTTTCAGGTTTCCCATTGAGGTCTTTTATCCATTTTGAGTTGGTTTTTGTACATGGTGAGAGGTAGGGGTTTAGTTTTATTCTTCTACAAGTGATGATCCAGTTACGCCAATGCCATTTGTTGAAGATGCTGTCTTTCCTCCATTGAGTCTTTTTGGCCCCTTTGTCTAATATGAGGTGACTGAAATTGGATGTGCTCAGGTTTGGACCCTCAATTTTGTTCCATTGATCTATGGGTATGTTTTCCTGCCAATACCAGGCTGTTTTATGACTATAACCCTGTAAAATAGTTTGAAGCCTGGTATGGTAATCCCCCCTACATTGCACTTTTTGCTCAGGGTTGCTTTGGCTATCTGGGGTCTTTTGTTTCTCCATATGAACTTTAGGATTTTTTTTTCTTTCTAGGTCTGTGAAGAAGCTCACAAGGATTTTAATTGGGATTGCATTGAATCTGTATAATACATTGGGCAGGATGGACATTTTTACTATGTTGCTTCTTCCAATCAATGAGCATGGGAGGTTCTTCCAACTTCTAGTATCTTTCTCAATCTCCTTCTTGAGGAATTTAAATGTTCACTGTAGATCTTTTTAGTGTGCTTGGTCAGGTTTGTTCCTAGATAAGTTTTTTGAGGCTATTGTGAGTAGGAAAGTCTCCTTGAAATCCTTCTCCAAGGAATTGCTTATTATTGTCATAAAGAAAGGCTACCAATTTTTCTGAGTTAATTTTGTATCTAGCCACTTAACTGAACCTGTTGATACTTTCTAGGAGTTTTCTGGTGGAGTTCGTGGTGTCCCTTAAGTAAACCATCATGTCATTTGCATTAGTACTTCTCTAATTTCCTTTTCTTGTCTTACTGCTCTCACAAGCATTTCAAGCACTATATTTATTGTAAAGGAGTGGGGATAAGGGGCAGCCTTGCCAGGTTCCTGACTTTAAGGGGAATGCTTCTAGTTTTTCCTCATTTAGGATAATGCTGGGTGTGGGCTTGTTGTATATGACTTTAATTGTGTTGAGGAATGTTTCCTCCAGTCCAATTCCCTTCAGGACTTTAAACATGAAGACACACTGAATTTTGTAGAATGACTTTTCTGCATCAATTGAGAAGACCATTTTTTTTTGTCTTTCCATTTATCTGCTTTATGATGTTATTGATTTATGTATATTTAACCATCCCTGCATCTCTGTTATGAATCCAGCTTCGTCATGGTGGATGATCTTTTTGATATCTGCCTGTATGTGGTTTGCAAGTATTTTCTTGAGAATTTTTGCATCTATTTTCATTAATGAAATGGGTCTGAAGTTTTCTTCTTTGGTTGTATTCAGTTTCCTCCTTTATTATGGGTCTGTTTAAGCTGTTGATCTCTTCCTGGATAATTCTTGGTGGATTCCATGATGTCAGATAGTCATCCATTTCTCTTAGGTTTTAAATTAAGTAGAGTATAGGTTTTTGAAGTATTCCCATATGATTGTCTCAATCTTTTCACTATTGGATGTAATGTTTGCCTTTTCATCTCTAATTTGGTTGATTTGGATTTGCTCTTTCCTTATTTTAGTCAGCTGCGCTAGAGGTCTATCTATCTCGTTTATCCTTTCAAAGAACCAGCTCTTGGATTTTTTTTTTCTGTATTGTTTTCTTTGTTTCTATTTCATTGATTTCAGCTCTGACTTTTGTTATCCTGTCTGTAGGGTTAAGGATTCATTTATTGCTGTCTCTCAAGTGTTTTTAGTTGAATTGTTAAGTCATTTATTTGTGGCCTTTCTATTTTCTTAATGTAGGCATTAAAGCTATGAATTTCCCTCTCAGGACTGCTTTTAAGGTGTCCCATAGGTTTTGCTGTGTTGAATCATCCCTTTCATCTAGTGCTAGGAATGCTTTCATTTCTTTCTTTATTTCTCCTTTGACCCTTTCATTATTTAGTAGTGTGCTGTCAAGTCTCCAAGTGTTCTTGTAGCTAGTAGGGCTCTTTCTGTTGTTGATATTCATTTTTATTGCACTGTGGTCTAATAAGATGCATAAAATTATTTCAATATTTTTCTGTATTTGCTGAGGTTTGCTCTCTTTCCCAGTATATGGTCAATTTTGGAGAATGTTCCATGAGGTGCTGAATAGAAAGTACATACTTTGGTTTTGGCTGGAATATTCAGTAAATGTCTGTTATGTCCATTTGGTGTATCATATTGTTCAGTTCAGATGCTTCTCTTTTTATTCTTTGTCCAGTTGACCTGTCCAATGGGCTCAATGGGGTATTGAAGTCTCCCACTATTAGTGTGCTGGGACTGATCTGTGCCTTGAAGTTCTTCAGGGTTCTGTTTATGAAGTTCATTGCACCAGTGTTTGGTGCATATATATTTATGATTGTGAGATCTTCATGGTTGATTGATCCTTTGATAAGGACATAATGATGTTCTTCATCTCTTCTGATTAGTTTTACTTTGAAATGTATTCTGTCTGATATTAAAATAGCAACTCCTGTTTGCTTTTATGGTACCATTTGCTTGAAATATTTTTTTCTATCCTTTCATCTTAAGATGGTGCCTGTCCTTTAAGGTGAGGTCTGTTTCTTGTAGACAGCAAAAAGATGGATTCAGTTTCTAATCCATTCTCCCAGCCTGTGTCACTTGTTTGGGGAGTTTAGACCATTGATCCCTAGGGTTAATATTGAGAGATATATATTGCTTCCCTTCAGTTTATTTTCTGTTTTCATTTTTGGTCTATCTTTAAAGAAAAACAAAACAGCATTAGGTAGCATTATAAAAGATACAGAGATCTGGGAATTCAAATAATCATTGAAGTAAAAAAAACCTCAAACTCAATAAATAGTTTGAATCATCAAACAGATTCAGCAAGAACAAAATAAGACAACTGAAAACCAAGAAATTTACACAAAATGATCAAGAAGAAATTTGTAAGTAAAGGAATAGAGAATTAAGAAATATATTTGTCACTATGTGTACATCGATTGTCATAATTATAAAACAGAAATGATGGTTAGAAACTGGTCAGAATACTGACAGGCAATGTAATAAAGCAAAAGATTAACAAATATACATGCAGAGCCCCATAGGCCACAAATTAGGATATATTAGAATAAAAGAAAATGGGAAAATCCACAAATCTCATTTTTGGAATTTTGAGTGTTTATAAAAAACAATTTGGACTTAGAAAGGTTTTAAATTTCTCTAAAAGAAATATCCTTACTTAAAATCATATTCCTAACATTAGTGGTAACAGTAAGACTGGACCATCTGGAATACGAGGCAAAGTTACTTGCAACAAAGAACTGAGTAGCCGGGAAAATGCACACAAAAAGACAAATATGGACTGTAACCAAAAATCATCATTTCTACAAAGCATCTGGACAAGTACCCCTTTTAAAAGCATTTATTCCTGGGGCTGGAGATATCGCCTAGTGGTTAAGAGTGCCGACTGCTCTTACAGAGGACCCGGGTTCGATCCCCAGCACCCACATGGCGGCCGAAAACTGTCCGAAACTCCAATTCCAGGAGAACTCCAGTTCCAGGGGAATCCAACACCCTCTTCTGACCTCCGCGGCATTGCACGACATGGGTGCACAAACCTACATGCAGACAGTACATTCATACACATACAGAAATAAATAAAATTAAAAAACAAAAGCATTTATTCCCAAATGAAGCACCAGACATATAAGTTTCAGGCAAATCATTTGTAAGAGTTCATTGTTGTCAAATTAGGCACTGGTTTTGAATATATAAGAAAAACATAACCACAAATACTTTTAGCTTTGAAGAGGAAACTATAAGGAAAGCAAAAAGGACACATTTACGGGTGAAATCCTTGCTTTTTTTCAGAGAAGATGAATATTGAAAGTTCTAATATGGGACATAAAATTAACCAAGAATATTTTAAATGATCTTCAATCTACCAGCATTATTTATCTCTCCTCTTTCCCCCTGGCTAGCTCTCCCACATCTTTTCTTATTTAAAGTATCCCCATTTCCCCCCTTGATACCTGTCTCCTATGCTCCCCTTCTCTTGAGCTCCTTCTTCCTGTTTACTTCCGTGGCTCTTTTTTTTTTTTTTTTTTTTT
>VZQC01013306.1:1143458-1185119 GCA_009823505.1 Rhizomys pruinosus
ATGCCCTTCTCCAAGCCCCTGCTCTAGCCCTTCCAGACCTCACTGCTCCCTTTCTCCTCTATGCCTGTGAGAACAAGGGATTGGCTCTAGGAGTCTTAGGCCAGATGAAGGGACCTACATTTGCTCCTGTGGCTTACTTATCTAAGCAACTGGACTCCACCGTCCGTGGGCGGCAGCCTTGCCTCCGAGCACTGGCTGATGCAGCCCTTTTAGCTCAAGAAGGACTTAAGCTCACTCTAGGGCAACCAATCACTGTTCTCTCTCCTCACCGCCTTCAGGATCTGCTCACACACTCTTCTCTGGCTATTCTGCCACCATCCAAACTCCAACTGTTCCACGCTATTTTTCTCGAGAACCCGTCTCTCAGCCTTGATTCATGCTCACCCCTTAATCCTGCCACCCTCCTGCCCTTGCCCGGACCCCTTACTCATTCCTGTCCAGAAGTACTTCAAGAACTTACTTACCAGGAGCCCCGAATCTCCCTTAGTCCCTTGCCTGATTCTAAGTTTACTTGGTTTGTGGACGGGAGCTCCACTTTGACCCCCACAGGGTCCCGTAGAGCGGGCTATGCCATTGTCTCTCTGCCAGACATTATTGAGAGTGGACCTCTCCACCCTGGAACCACCTCTCAGAAGGCGGAACAGGTGGCTCTTACTAGAGCACTGACTCTTGCTCAGAGACACAAGGTGACCATATATACTGATTCCAAATATGCTTATCACATCCTCCACCACCATGCAGCCATTTGGAAGGAGAGGGGACTCTTAACCACAAGGGGTACCCCGATCACCAATGGCCCCCTCATTCTCAAGCTGTTAGAAGCTTCTTATCTCCCTTCTAAGGCAGCTGTTGTTCACTGCAGGGGTCACCAACATACAGGTGATCCCATAGCACAGGGCAATGCTTTAGCAGACTGTGTGGCCAAAGAAGCTAGCCAAACCCCTTTTAAGGCCTCTAATATCTCTTTCCTGACCTCTGCTGCCTTCTCCCCCTCTTACCCCCCTAAGCAGTATTCCCACCTCTCTGCTCTAGGTGCCACGCCAGGACCAGATGGCTGGCTAACCCTTAAGGACAGATACTGTCTCCCTGAGGACCAAGCCCTCCCTATTTTAAGTAAATTGCACCAGATCTTCCACATTGGGCCGCATGCACTTTATAAGTTTCTGGACCCCCTTCTCTATCACCCCAAACTTTTCCGGATCATCACTGACGTTTCTCGCTCTTGCTCTGTCTGTGCCTCTGTCTCTCCACAAGGGGGTGGGCGACCCCCTCCCTCCTTCAAGCCTCATCAGCACCGAGGCATCCTCCCAGGGGTTGACTGGCAGATTGACTTTACACACATGCCCCCTTGTAAGGGAATCAGGTATCTTTTAGTTCTAGTAGACACCTTTTCTGGCTGGATAGAGGCTTTCCCTACTAAGAAGGAAACATCAGACGTTGTTGCTACTCATCTAATCCAACATATTCTCCCATGTTTTGGTCTTCCTCTCAGCCTCCAATCAGATAATGGTCCAGCTTTTGTCTCGAAAGTGACCCAGTCAGTCTCTCAGGCACTGGGCATCACTTGGAAGCTTCATGTTCCTTACCACCCCCAATCATCAGGAAAGGTGGAGAGGGCCAACTCACTCCTTAAGGACCAACTGACCAAGCTGTCTCTGGAGCTCCATCAGTCATGGACCTCCCTCCTTCCCTTGGCCTTAACAAGGCTCAGAGCCATTCCCCGAGCACCTTCCTTTCTCAGTCCTTTTGAACTCATGTATGGCCGGCCCTACTTACTAAGTAATCTTCCACTACAGGATCCATCTCTTCTTCACGATTACGTGCCTGCCTTCTCTCTCCTAAGACAGCTCCTTAGAGAACACGCAGACCAAATCATCCCACAGGCTTCTAAGGATCCAATACCTGGCATTCTACAACCTGGAGACTACGCCTTCCTCCGCTCTACTACCAAGAACACAACCGCTGGGGCAGCTCTACAACCCCGCTGGCTTGGACCTTACTTGGTGATCCTGTCCACTCCTACTGCAGCTAAACTCCTCGGAGTCCAGGGATGGATACATCTCTCCAAACTAAAGCCAGCAAGGAGTCACAGCAAGTACTTGGCCACCCCAACTGGCCATCTAAAACTTAAGATCCAAAGGATCCCATCCCTGCCCCCTATATAGGAATAGTCATATCATTATGTGGCAGCCACGTTGGCAGTTCTAGTGGGCATCAGTCTGGTCTCTGCTGTTGCAGCCACTGGGTTAGCTGCTGGCAGCTTGGGACACACCCTTGACACAGCTCAGCGCTTTTCCCAGGAGCTCCGGCAACTGAATGCAGAACTCGTAACTGCGGTGGAGGCCACTGCTCAATCCATTCAAACCTTACAAAGGCAGCTCTCCTCCTTAGCGGAAGTCACCCTTCAGAATAGGCGGGCTTTGGATTTACTTACAGCTGAGAAAGGGGGAACCTGCCTTTTCCTAGGAGAAGAGTGTTGTTATTTTGTCAATGAGTATGGAAAGGTGGAACAAAATGTCCAAAGTTTGCAGAAAGTAGTGCATGACCTGTCTCAGAGGACCCTTAATGGAGAGGGCCCCTCCAGTTGGGGTCCCTGGGCAGCAATCCTTCCCTGGCTAACACCTTTACTAGGCCCACTGATAGTGCTAATAACTCTGTGTATGGTGGCCCCATGCCTTTTACGATATTTCCAAAACCAAATTCAACACCTCACTCATACAAGATTTAACCAGCTTCTTCTCTCAGTTGCAGATGGAAAAACCGCCTACCAACAACTGGCCACTGCTGACCCGGATTGGGCACTAGACACCCAAGGCAGACAAAGCTAAAAATCACACTCTGATCTTCCAGCCTAAAATTCTTACCCCTCCACGTCCACGTACAGCTTGAAGTAGCTACAGAAGATGGATCTCCGCCCCTTTTCCCTATAGAAACAAAAGGCTGGAATGTCAGGGTGTGAGCTCCAGAAGCCCATCGGAATGCAGTCACCTAAGATCCAAGTTGCCCAAGAACCTGCAATACCAGGCATAGCCTTTGGCTATGCTAAAGCAGGCCACCACCAATTACCCAGGAATCTTCCACCTTGCCCTTCTGGAAGCCAGATTCCAGATTCCGACCCACCCCACTCTCACTGAACCCCACTCCCACTGAACCTCGCTCCCACCTTCTCCCTTAAATTCCCAAGCCAGACGCCATTCTGGGCTTGGCTCATTCTACCTCTCCTCTGAGCCCAGCCCCGGCTACTCTGAATTAAACTTTGCTCCGAAGAGCTTAGACCTCGTGGCTTTTCATTCCGGGGGGAGCGCGCCGTAACCTTACAGGAAACAGGACTGTGAGCAGGAGGGAATGCTAGGACAGAGCCAAACCTTCTGAAACAGCAAAAGAAAAGTTTTTCTTGATTTTTTTTTTTTACATAGAGTCTCCCTGTGGTCCCAGCCCACTGGGAACTTGCTGTGTGGAACAGGCTGGCCTTAAACTTCCTCTGCCTCTGCCTCCCCAGTGCTGGGATTAAAGGTTTGCACCTTTTAAATGTAAAACATATTTACTGTTTAGTAAATGGGGGCATTCAAATAATCCAAGAAAAGAGTTCATCAAGATTCTTTCACTTGAGTGTCAGGGTGGCCAAGTGATGGTCTAAGTCACCAGACTTAAGCTTCATTTACCTGGCTGGTCTCTGAATGCAAGTGAGGGTTTGAATCCCACCCCTGGCATGTTTCTTTGGGGGAGTTGGAGAGAAATGGTTCAGTGGTCAAGCAGTTAAAAACACTAGCTTCCTATAAGAGCCAGGGCTGGTGCATGACCCTGGACTGAGAGCTACAAGACACTCAGTACTGTTGAGTGAGGAACAGTATGCCTTACTAGGATTCCTAGGTATGCTGACTAGACTCCAGCAGATCTATTTGCAGGGAAGGACCTCTGGCTTTGGGAGCTTGACTGGATAGGGCTTAGCTTGGATGGTGTAGTGCAAGAGTTCTGATGGGGGATTGGGGCACGAGGGGTACTGAGTTTGATTGGAAACCATTGTATGAGTTGTACAGATGCTCAGTAAAACAAACAACAGCTTCTCTTGCAAAGGATCCAATTTTAAATCCCAGTACAAATATGATGGCTAACAATGGTCCATAACTTGAGTTCAAGGGGATCCGTCACTCTTTTCTGACCTCTGTGGACATTGCATGACACAGGTGAACTTATATGCAAACAATACACTCATGCATAAATAATAATAAAATATTTTAAACATAGGTTTAGCTGTGTGTGGTGGCCCATGCTTTTGATCTCTGTGAGATCAAGTCCAGCCTGATCTACATATAGTGAGTTCCAGGATACCTGGGGCTACAGGGAGACCCTGTCTCAAAAATAAATAAATAAATAAATAAATAAATAAATAAATAAATAAATTGGTTCATTTTTACACTTTTGCCCCATGAGCTTCAGAGACAGGACAATGAAAGTGAGGACAGACCAATATTTGGCTGCCTAGGAGCACAACCTCTCCTGTCTTGGAGGAGGGATGTAAGAACCCAGTCCCCACCCAGTTGGAGGGAGGAACTCAGCTTACAGATCCCAGTGGGAGGACATTCTGCCAGGTTTTTTGTCATTGTTGTTGGTTTGCTTTCTGTTTAGTTTGGTTTTCTGGATTTTTTTCAGACAGGGTTTCCCTGTAGCCCTGGCTGTCCTGGAACTGGCTATGGAGACCAGGCTGACTTCCATCTCAGAAAAATACAGCTGTCTCTGCCTCTGAAGTGCTGTGATTAAAGGCCTTGCACCCTATAGCCAGTTTTCTCTTATCAGCCAGCCCCAGAGAGCTGTGAGGAGCAACCTCAGTGTGACTTTCCTTTCTCTAGTGATTAGTGGCCTGAACACTGTTTTATCACTTGGCCATTTTAATGCTTTCTTTGGAAAAATGTTTATTCAGGGTTTGTCCATTATCTATCTTCTCTTACTTCTTTTATTTCTCTTCCTTCCTCCCTTCGTTCGTTCGTTCCTTCCTTCTTTCTTTTCTATTCATGTCTTTTCATTTTGTTTGCTTCTTTCTTTCTTTTTGGCACAGGGTCTTGCTCTGTATCTCAGGCTGGCCTTGAACTCCCTTTTCTCCTGCTTCAGCCTCTCTAGTTCTGGACTTACAGGTCTGCATCACCATACTCAACTCTTTGCCCATTTTAAAACCAAGTTGCTGGTGGGGTGTTTTTGATTAGTTTGTTGTTGTTTTGTTTTGTTTTGTTTTGTTTTGTTTTGCTATTGAATGGTGTGAGTTCCTTGTGCTTTGTATAATAACCCATTTTCTGACACATGGCTGGAATATGCTTTCTCCCAACCTGTGGGCAGCCTTCATTCTGTTGTTTCCCTTGCTTTGTGGAAGTTTTTCTGTCGATGTTGTTTGACTTTTTATTTTATTGCTTTAGCTTATTTCTCTATCTATCTAGCTAGCTAGCTAGGATTTATTTTTTTATTTATTGTCTTTTTGAGACAGGGTCTCCCTGTAGTTCTAGCCAGCCTGGAACTCTCTGTGTAGACCATAATGGCCTTGAATTCACAGAGCTCAGACTGCCTCTGCCTTTTGAGTGCTGGGATTAAAGGTGTTGGCCACTACACACAGATATTTTTTTAAACGGATAAAATGAGGATATTTAAATGGAAGGGAAGAAGAAGGATTATAGAAGGGAATTTTATAAAAGACAAAATGCGGCTTCAGAGAGGTGGAACCATAGGGACTGATATCAAGGAAAAATGGGACAGTTTGAATGGGTGTTAGGTCTGGGTTTCCTAGAATCCTAAGGGACACACAGATGTCCACTCCCTCCAGAGGCTGTCAATCTTATGACCTCTTCTCCTATACCTGAGGTCCTGCCCAGTGGCTATAAAGGGGTGTGTCTTGGTCGCCATTTTGTTAGCTGACCCACCATGTGCCAACAGGTAGTTGAAGACCCGAATTGAGCCTTACCCTTGAGAGACCCCTGAGTGAGAGACTCAGAGACAAGACTCGATGTAAAAGCAAGAGGTATATTCTTCTAGCACACCGGGGTTCACCTGTACAATGCGGAGAGGCGAATCCCGAGCAATCTCTGCATACAGTTTTTATACACTTAGAGCAGGGCAGGAATTGAACCCCGGTCTCCTGCATGACAGGTGGGGTTATTCAGCATGCTTGGGTCTGCAGGTGGCTTGGGGCCAGGGCAGTCAGGGTGGATCTTCCTGCCTGTGGTTTCCTGTTATCTGCTGACCTAGGGAGGAGTTGCTATTTGCTAATCTAGGGAAGGAAAAGGCTCTGACCCCGATAAGTTGGCTCACAGGACTTTTATTCAGGGTCTAGGGGAATCTTAGTGGGGTTTAGGTAACTTCTAGCCATATTGGATAATAGCAGAGTTACAGCTCATGGTTAGGCCAGCCCACCTGCCCCCTGATACCAAAGGTTATCTTTAGACACAGTTTTGGGACAGGAATGGAACCAGGTCTATGGGAATTTTTCTTTATTGGTTCAGACCGGACCTGTTTCCCAAGCCTGGGATGAATCTGGTGGACTTCAGCCTGGGGGACACTGAATACCACCAGGCCTATTTCTCAATGCTCCAGATGCATCTGGTGGACTCCAGCCTGGGGAAAAGTGAATGCTTAACCTTTGTCTAGAGTAGAAGTCTGGAATCAGCTCTTATCTCTTCATAGTCAGTCAGTTCTGGCAATTCCCGAAGTAAATATGTTGCCAGAGTGACTAACCCTCATGTGCCTGTCTTTTATCTGGGGTTTTCACCATTATAGATCTAAC
The DNA here is from genome assembly GCA_009823505.1 of Rhizomys pruinosus. Classification (NCBI taxonomy): domain Eukaryota; kingdom Metazoa; phylum Chordata; class Mammalia; order Rodentia; family Spalacidae; genus Rhizomys; species Rhizomys pruinosus. The sequence goes on from VZQC01013306.1 coordinate 1,150,222, forward strand.
ATAATGGTGCCATGACTTGGATGGGGATCAAGACACTCACCCAATGTTCCCTCAAAGAAGAACCTAACATTGTTTTTTATTACAACCCCCTGGGAATTGCCAGTATGGTATTTCTCTGGAGAAAAATCTTCCACTTTCACAGTCAGGTATCATGTCCTCTCTCCCATGCTATCTCTGCTTCCTTAGTACAGTGTATCTGCTCTCCTCCCTTTCTCTCTCTCTCTCTCTCTCTCTCTCTCTCTCTCTCTCTCTCTCTCTCCCTCTCCTGACTTTCATGATCTCTTCCTCCTTTCTCCTCTTTTCCTCCTCTCAACCTTACTCTGCCATTTAGAACCTAGTGAGACTTGCAGGCTCTCTCCCTGGTTCCTGAGTCTGTCCTGCTGTCCAGACCCTCCCTGCACTCTCTGGATGCTGGGATTGCAGGCCTTCTGGTGCCAGTCTGAAAATGACCCACCCTGCACTCTCAGAATGTTGAGTTTGTAGGTTTGTGGGTCCCATTCCATACTCCTGAGTTTAAGAAAGGATGTTTCCTTAATTCTCAGAAGTATTTCTAAGGCTGAGACTTCATCTGTCTTCCCTATTCTGGGATAAGTTGTTCTGAAATTTTTCTCTCTACTCCACAACTCCTTACTTCCCTCCCCCACAACATGGTGCCTAGATTTGGCTCATTGCCAAAACACGCCTGGCTCAGGTGAGCCTTCTTCAGGAACTCTGAGGACACTTGAGGAGACAGGTTATCACCAATCCCAAACATACTCAGGTGTCAAACTGAAAAGCCACTTGCAAATGAGATTCAAAGGAGCATCCAGCACTGTAGGAGGAAAACACAAAGTGTGCCCTTGCTCCAGGGGGGAATGGCTTGCTCTTTTGGGGGAAGGAAGGGAGCACAAATCTTTCAATACAATAAGTGTGGGAATGGAACTTTGTGTGTTGCTTGAATCTAGAAATTGTAAGAAAGGCCTGTCCCGGGAAGATCTCCAGTTATCTGATATCTCTGTGGGCTTCAGAGTTATCTGTAGCTAGAAGATTTGGGATATTACAATGATTCTTGCCTCACCCTATCTCTGCAAAGTTCCAGGCCCATTCCCTTGAGGCATTGAGCACAATGTCACACCTCTAGTTACCTGTTGCACAAACCAGAGTTCTGCAGCCCCCTGATTAGAACCAAGTTGGCTCACCTCTCCCTTCTGCCTGCTCCCCACTTCCTTGCCCAAAAGCACAGTATTCTTGAATACATAGACCTCACTGACAGAAAATAAATGGAGTTCCTCTCCTCCCCAGTTCTCCAGGAGTGTGTGTGTGTGTCTGCTTATTTTTCCTACTGGTGTTCTCCGGTGGTATTCCCTCCCCCCTTCTTTCGGGAGCAGAGCCCAGAGACTGCCAGCCTGCACTCAGAAGGCAAGTCCTGGAGCTGAGCCAAGAAGGGAAGGACAGCATGTGGAAGGTGGTCACATGTGACTCAAAGACACCACACCTGACAACTGGCACCCAGAACATGCAGCTCGACTTTCCACCAAAGGAAGAAGGAAACAAAGGAAAAAGGTATTTATTGGGCTGTCTCTCTTAGCCTTGATTTTCCCCCACCCAAGGGAAATCTCAGAGGGTTTTACCATAGAGACAAGGAGATACCCCCCAACCAGGGTAGTCATGACAAGCTATGGTATATCTCTGTGGAATTTAACTCTTTTCCCATGAGAGATTAATCTTTGAATCTGCTTTAAGTCTCTGTCCTCTATATGGCCAGCTTTGGCACATCTCCAGGGAATTTTCTCTTCCCATGAGATTAGTCTTTTTAAACTGTCTCTTTCCCTAACCACTAGCACTTCCTATCTCTCTTTATCATGGGTAACAAACAGACACGTCAAAAAGACCGACAGGCTAAGAAAACAAAAAATGCTCAAGAGTCGAGGAGTTAAAATTTCCACTCAGGAAGCTGCCTCCTTTTGGAGTGAGACTCTTAATATTGCCCCATGGATGTCCCCTGCAGACTTATGGAGTTCAGAATCCTGGACGTGTGTGGCACAGGACACTAGACAGCAAGAAAATGCCCCTGCATCTCTCACATTCTTGCCTGTACTAGCTGTGGTGAGACAATGCTTAGGGCCTTCTCACCAAACCATGCCAGGAAAGGAAAACAAAATTAAATTGCAGACCCCCTCCTCCCAAGAACCTGCTAAAACTCCCCTTGAGAACCCCAATAAAATTCCCTCTGAAAGCCTCCAAGCTTCAGACCCAGTAAAAATAGAACAGGATAATAAAAACATCTAAGCAGTTAGCTTTAACCTTTCCCCTAGTTATCAGCCACTTCCTGTCAAGAGGCCAGAAACACCTTAACCCTCAACCTCTTCTCTCTCTTCTACAGAAAAACTGTGCCAGATTCGGGATAACCCAGATCTTCAATTACAGGCATACCCTGTTAATTTAGTTCTGACTCAGGGTCACCCTCTAAACTGGTACCCGTACCAAGCAAGTGAGTTAAAAGAACTCAGGCAAGCAGTCAGAGAGGACGGCGTTCAGGCACCATGGACAAAGTCCATTCCCAAGAGCTTTTGCACTTCTCTTCTGGAGAGATATCTGTAGATCTGCACTCCCAGGTTGGTTTTTTTTTTTTTTTTTTTTTTTTGCATTATACAGAGAACAAATGTCTCCAAGCAGTTTTGGAGAAATCAAGGGCAACCTAACACAGACTGGGGTTATGAACAGCACTTTGGAGAAGGAGATTTTACACAGGGACACAACAGGCCAGACAGGCCCCAGGGTACTTGACAGGTCCGCCTTTGCACACTACAGGCCTGGAATAGAATTACACCACCCACTGAATCCCAGGCCAGTTCATTATTATTTCCTAGGCAAAAACCTGAGGAACCCCTATCTGACTTTATCTTAAGAACTAAAAGCAGCCTAGAGAGGAAGATCCCCAATTTTACAGCCAGAGAGATACTCCTCAAAAATATTGTTTGGGAGGGAATGAATTCTGAGTGCAGACAAGCATGCCAGGGCTTAAGAGATGACCATTATGACAGATGGATAGTGGCAACTCAGGACGTGGGCACAGCCTCCCACAAAGCTAATTACCTAGCTCAAGCCTTTGCGGCTGCTGTCACCACAAATGCGAAATGTTTTAACTGTGGAGACAGAGGTCATTGGAAAAGACAGTACCCGAAATCACCAGTCTCTCCCAGAGGGCCTCCTGAATGCCCCCCATGCATTCTCTGCCCCCGGTATAAAAAAGGATATCATTGGAGGAAAGATTGCTGCTCGAACTATGATAAAGATGGGAAAAAATTACTACCTTTAAACTCCTAGACCAGCAGCCCCTACCCCAGGGAAAAAAGGGAGGGAAGAGTCAGTGCACGCCCTCTGGGCAGCACCTATTTCAGAAGGCTCACATCCTGCACTTAATTAAAATTGGGGGAAGGTCTTTTAAATGTTTGATAGATACAGGGGTGAATAGAACCATTATTAAACAGCAAGAAATACCCCATGACTGGACCTTGCCCCCAGAACCTAAACTTCTAGGAATAGGAGGGCCCTCACAGTCTTACATAACTAAAAATGTTTATACCTGGGAAGACCCTGATGGAAACACGGGTCAAATTCACCCATTAATAGCACCCACTAATATCAATCTGCTAGGGCAAGATATTTTAGAGGCTTTGGATGTGGTTATTGCCACTCCAAATGAAAACAACCATGCCCAGACTGGGGGAAAATGCCTCCATCATCTTATCAAAAAGCACCCCCAATCCTGAGGGTCACTGCAGAGTATTCTCCCCCTTGTCTGGACTGGAAGTCAGATGATCCAGTCTGGATTGAGCAGTGGCCCTTACCAGGGGAGAAATTACAAGCTCTCCAAGACTGAGTCAAGAAACAATTTTCATTGGGACGTATCCACCCATCTCAAGTCCCTGGAATACCCCGTGTTTGTCATAAAAAAGGCCCAATTCCAGGATAACTCCAGTTCCAAGGGAATCTGACACCCTCTTCTGACCTCTGAGTCATTGCACAACAAGGGTGCACAAACCTACATGCAGACAGTACATTCATACACATAAGAAATTTTGCTTGACTCAAGGAGAAGGGCTGCGATTGGGGTGAATGGTGAAACCACAATAATATAGACTGGACACTCATTTGGTCAACTTGATTGAATATTCAAGCCCCCCCCCTGCTGGAAGGTGGGGCCCATGAGCTGTGTGGGTTTGGGCACAACTGCTTGCAAATTGGTTTTACATGAAGGATGCTTGTACTCACAAATTATCACCTATTGTTAAAAAAAATGAAAACAAAACAAGAAAGATGCAGGAAAGTTATGGTAGAATGCATGATCTAGGAGGGGCGGGGGTGGGGGGAAGGGAAAGGGATATATGTCTGAACTGAATTGGAAAATGATGTATGAAATACACAAAGCATCAATAAAAAAAAAAAAGAAAATTTTTAAAAAAGGCAACAGGAGGTTTGCTTCTCTTACAAGACCTATGAGCCAGTAACAGAGCTATGCATATATAGGGGTCACCATGGAGGGGTCTCCCCCTTGCCTCTGCTATTCCAGCTAACACCCCTCTGCTAGCCTTAGATTTAAAAGACTGTTTTTTTTCCATCCCCCTCCATGCTGAGGGCTGCAAGTGGCTCCCTTTCTCAGTACATGCAATTAACAATTCAGGTCCAGCAACTCATTACGAGTGGACTGTCCTGCCACAAGGCATGGTCAAGAGCCCAACGCTCTGCCAAGAGGTGGTAGCAGTGGCTCTTAAACCCCATATGGTACAAGGTCTGCAAGTCTTCTATTATATGGATGATATTTTAGTTTGGGACAAATCATCAACTGACCTGGCAACTATAAAGCACAGGCTTGTACCATCTTTAGAAGCTTTTGGATTTAAAATAGCCCATGCTAAGTTTCAAATGATTCCCCCAATTCATTTCCTAGGCACTGAAATTTCTCTCACTGCAGTGAGATCTCTCAAACCTGTAGTCTCCCTTCCTCCCAATCTCATGCTAGCATCCCTTCAGTACTTCTTAGGAAATCTTAACTGGCTCTGCCCATGGCTGTCCATCCCCACCACAAAGCTACAGCCTCTCTTTGACCTTCTTTGAGGCAACAGAGACCCAGCTTCCAGGCAAAAGCTTATAGCAGAAGCCTCAGAAGCTCTGGCTGAAGTCAACAGAGCTCTCTAGAGCATGGCTTTAGCACGTTTCACAGCCTACCTTCCTGTGCAGTTGCTTATTTTTAACACTACCCCCATGCTCGTAGGGGCCCTTTACCAATCCAGAGGAGTACTAGAGTGGCTGCACATGCCCATAGGGGAAACTCCCTGACTGTTAACTGAAATGGATTCTTTAGCTGCTATGATAAGAAATGGGAGGGAACATTCCCTGCAGACACTGGGGAAGGAAACTGATGTCATAGTGACACCCTTCTCCCTCCTGGATATCCAGTGGCTGATGAGAAATCATGTTCATGTAGCTGCAAGCCTCATGGGATTTCCAGGACAGATAGAAAATCACTACCCTAAAGACAGGTGGGTCTCCACTCTCCCATTTTTAAGCTCGCTTCCCCTATGCCCCCCGTCTTTTCCAAGATGTGCCTATGAGGCAGGCCGCATCTGTTTTCACAGAGAGAGGGAAATGAGGGGCTGCAGCCATCATTTATGACAACCTGGATCAAGCCCCTCAGATCCTGTTTCATCCGCTCCCTGGCCATTCCTCACAAGACAGAGAACTCTATGCTATTTATTTAGCTCTCAAAGAAACCAACAGGCCTCGCAATCTCTTCTCAGACAGTATCTATATGGTTAATCTGATGCCCTGGTTATCCAGATCCTTTGTCAGATTAGACAAAAATCCCCTCTCCCTGCTTCTCATTGCAGTTTCATCCCTTTTACAGAATAGATGTCACCCCCTCTTTATACAGCACATCCGTGCCCACAGCCTTCTGCCAGGACCTCTCTCTGAAGGCAACTCTTTTGCAGATCAAGTCTCCTCTACAGGGGTTTATGTCCTATCCCTCTCTGAAGCAGAAAAAAATCCACTCCATCACCCATGTTAACCTAAAAGGCCTCCAAGCTCGCTTTCCTAAAATTCCCTCTGCCCAACTTCAGTGAATCCTCAGAACTTATTCGTCCTATTCTACTCTAGTTAGAACACCTGCGCTACAGATTTGGGGAATTAACCCCAGGGGACTGAAGGCCAGTGCACTCTGGCAAACTGATATTACACACATAGCTTCTTTTGGAAAACAAAAATATGTATTTGTTACCATAGACACTTATTCCAGATTCATCTGGGCTACTCCCATACAGGACAGAAAGCCAAGGACCTCACTGCCCACCTACTTTCTACCTTTGCTACCATGGGCATCCTCAAACAGATTAAAACAGACAATAGGCCAGTGTTTGCTAGCTCTCACTTTAAATCATTTTGTCAATTATGGAATATTGCACATCATACAGGTATCCCTCATAACCCACAGGGACAATGCATCATAAAACGGACCCATCAGGTCCTAAAAAAAATCAATTATTAAAGCAAAAGATGGGGAAATACCTTCTTAACATCCAGCTGGCATTGGAAACTCTAAACCTCTTTAACATTTACAGAGATTCAAAATGTCCAGCCATAGTCAAACATTGGCAGACACCAAGCACTGTTCCTCAAATACTTGTCAGATGGAAATACCCCTAGACAGTCAGTGGAAAGGACCTGATCCACTGTTAACAACTGGGAGGGGCTTTGCTTGCATCTTCCCACAGGACTGTCTGAGACCCATTTGGATTCCAGCCAGAAATGTCAGATTCATCCCTGCTGACCAAAAAGATGACACACCTGTTGCTCTGGAAGAAACTTGAACAACTCCTCACTTCTACAAAATCCATGTGTCCCCCCTCTGCACCCCTCTCTGCCATCCTTTTAGCTGCTCTGATAATAGTTCAAACTAACTCTATCTCTTCCCAGCCTGAGAACAGACCTCTGACTTGGACCCATGTCTGGTGATTTTTGTCAGAGAAACTTGGGAAGGAAGAAATCAAGTAGTTGGAACTAGCGACTGTCTTTTGCAAGGCTGCAGTCACTACCTCTCAGGTACCCTTTATCTGTTTCCCCCATCTTAACAAAGGACAGTGTTTGCAGATTCTGGTCTTGCAGGTTGGAGAGTGCTTGAAGCCCAAGAAGACTATTTCTTTTTTTTTTTAATTTCATTTATTTATTTTTTATGTGTATGAATGTACTGTCTGCATGTAGGTTTGTGCACCTATGTGGTGCAACGGTGCAATGCCATGGAGGTCAGAAGAGGGTGTCGGATTCCCCTGGAACTGGAGTTAAAGATGGTTCTCAGCCACCATGTGGGTGCTGGGGATCTAACCCAGGTCCTCTGTAAGAACAGTCGGCGCTCTTAACTGCTAGGTCATCTTTCCAGTCCCCCAACAAGACTATTTCAAATATGAAATAACCAGTTTAAAATTAATATACAGGACCCCTGGAGTGAGTACTGGAGAGCTGAAGTACAGAGAAAACTCTGCCCTTATAGCAATGCCTGGTACCCTACGGGTATCTTTCTGACAGCTTGTTCTAGCTCCTCAACCCATCCTCACTCAATCCCACATTCTGTTACAGGAGTCTGAAATGGAAGGAAAGCTGCAACCCACTGTAACATGGCCTCAGTACATTGAATACACCAGAGACCTCCTCAATTACACCACCCACCCTAATGTCTCCCAATGTTTTTTCTGTGCATCCCTCACACGACCTCTTTTCACTGCCACCCCCTCTAACATCTCTTTACAGGAATCTGCCTCCGAGGAGACAGAGCCAGTGTTTCAGGGCATTCCCCTCTTCGACCGACTCATTACACTTCCTATTTGTTTAGTAGGAGCTGCAGCAGCCCCAGACTCCAGGTGCCTCTGAAGTGTCCCTCTCGACAGGACCCAGTGTGTCAAATCACCATTCTTTCTCTGGTGTGATGGCACCGCATCCCTCTGTGCAAATGCTACTGGTTCTGGAATTTGTTTGCCTGTGATTATCACCCCTCAGCTCTTCCTTTATGAAAAGGAGGAAGTCGCTTGGATGCTGTGGCCAGACCCAGACGGTCAAAGGAGAGAGATTTTCATCCCGGTTCTGGTCAGCCTAGGCCTCGCCCTCTCCAAGACAGTGATGGGAACTGTGGGCGGAGCCCTAGTGAAGGTTTACAGCATGGAAGTGGACTTCCAAACTAAGCTTGATGAAGCAATGGCGTCCACAGTGAACAGCCTTGAATCACTCCAGAGACAGATAACTTCTCTGGCCGAGGTGGTGATGCAGAACCGGGGAGCCCTGGACTTGTTAACTGCAGAAAATGGGGGAACCTGCATGCTCCTGGGAGAATGTTGTTTTTATTTAAATGACTCTGGTATTGTTGAGGAAAATGTTAAAAACCCTAATATCTCAGGAAAGAACTCTGTGATAGATACTCCTCACGTTTCTGTCCCATGGTTTTCCAACCCCCTGACCTCCTGGCTACTTCCCTTACTGGGACCCATTGTAACCCTAGGAATTCTCCTGACTGTCGCACCCTGTATCCTCCGGTTTATCAAAAACTGAATCAATACATTCACTGAGGTTGTGGCCAAGACTGTTCTAGTCCAATACCAGGCCATCCCAGGGGACTCCTTAGAGGACCTTGACATTACTGCTCCATTTTTATTAAAAAACAAAGGGTGTAGGGGCTGGAGAGATGGCCTAGTGGTTAAGAGCTCCGACCGCTCTTACAGAGGACCCGGGGTTCGATCCCCAGAACCCACATGGCGGCCGAGAACCGTCTGAAACTCCAATTCCAGGAGAACTCCAGTTCCACGAGAATCCGACATCCTCTTCTGACCTCCGTGGCATTGCACGACACGGGTGCACAAACCTGCATGCAGACAGCACATTCATACACATACAGAAATAAATAAAATTAAAAAAAAAGGGGGGGGTGGGATGTGGGTACAGAACTTTGTGTGTGGCTTGAAGCAAGAAATTGTAAGACCTGTCCCGGGAAGATCTCCAGTTATCTGATATCTCTGTGGGCTTCCAGAGTTATCTGTAGCCAGAAGATTCGGGATATTACAATGATTCTTGCTTTGCCCTTTCTCTACAAAGTTCCAGGCCCTTTCCCTTGAGGCACTGAGCAGAATGTCACACCTCTAGTTACCTGTCGCACAAACCAGAGCTCTGCAGCTCCCCCCATTAGAACCAGGTTGGTTCACCCCTCCCTTCCTCCTGCTCCCCACTTCCTTGCCCAAAAGCACAGTAGTCTTGAATATATAGACCTCACTGACAGAAAATAAATGGAGTTCCTATCCTCCCCAGTTCTCCACACACGCATGTGTGTGTGTGTGTGTGTGTGTGTGTGTGTGTGTGCTTATTTTTCCTACAGGTGTTCTCCAGCAGTATTCCCTACCCCCTTCTTTTGGGAGCAGAGCCCAGAGTCTGGAGCTGCCCCAAGAAGGGAAGGACAGCTTGTGGAAGGCGGTCATGCATGACTCAAAGACACCACACCCGACAAATTGCACCATTCCTCACATCAAGCCAGTACACATGCTAAATACTAAAGGGAAGTATGGAGGTTAGACTTCATTGAGGGCTGGTGGTTACAGAGGCTGGGAGAGTCTGAAGGCCTCTCAGGTGCCATGTCTGAGCAGTGGGAGGCACTGGGGATAAGCAGGGCTGGCTGAGCATGGCCCAAGTCCTGTGCTACACTCAGCACATGCCAGGGGTCCGTGTCTCCTGCAAACAGGATGAGGCCGTCAACTGGGCTCTGCAGAGCTTCAGATCCAGGTTCTGATGGAACACTCACCATTAACAAACAGAACTTGGGTGGCTCTGGGACTCTGGCCTCCATAGTAGGAGGTTGTCTGTGACACAACCTGGGCTACTGATGCTGCTGAGATCCCAAACACTTGTTGACACAGATCTAGCTGGAAGGGAAGTGCTGGAAGCTGGGAGAAAGGACATCTAGGACCCTCACAGGTGACATCTGTGGGGAGATGATACCTTTGAGCATGAAGCATCCAAACAGCCAGCCCCCTGCTCCTTCAGTAACCATTTCTAGAGCTTTCCCCAGTGGGACCTCTATGAGCTCACAGGTCTGTCATGGGGACCCACACATCCCAGATCATGGCAGCCCAAAGGGAGCAGGGCTGTGATGGACCAGGTCAGCAGGTGGGGCCCCAGTACAGTGGGAGCACAGTGGGAGGGAGTCCTCCAAGATTGAGGCCTTGGGAATTTAGGATGGGTGAAGCAAACCAAGGAAAGGCATAGCCAAGGGGAAAGAGGAAGCACAACAGCTGATACACAGGTGGGATCTGCAGGGACTGATGCTCACACTGCACCACTTCTCCCTGCTGAGAAGCCATGGCTCGCTGCGTGTTCTGGATAGAAGTACAGGAATGACAGAGTAGAAGTGCTAAAGAACAGAGAACTACTGAGGTGGGCTGCAGGCTTTATCTGTGAGAGATTTGGGGGAGGGTATCTTGTGATGAGACTGGACAATGAGCAACTGCACAGAGAGGGAAGAGTGGGTTGTGCAAGCACACTGACCAGCAGGCGTCCAGGTCTTAGCTGTAGGCAGACTGGTGTATTACATTGGGAGTCAAAATATGCAAAGCTGTGTAATGACAGCAGCAAGCCCTCATGCAGTACTGACCGTATATCACATTATTTCTCTGTTGCTGGGCATGGTGGGGCATGACTTTAATCCCAGCACTGGGGAGGCAGAGGCAGTTAGATCTCTGCAAATTCAAAGCAAGCTCAGTCTAGTGAGTTCCTGGCCAGCTGGGGCTAGAGGGAGACCCTGTCTCAGACAGATGTGTGTGTGTGTGTGTGTGTGTGTGTGTGTGTGTGTGTGTGTGAGCTGGGGGGGATGCAAGCTCTTAGCACTCAGAGATGGATGACTCCTTTGTGTCAGGAATAAAAATCCAGTAGGATCCTGGCTTAGGTGTGCTTGCTTGCTAGATAATTCTGCTATACACCCTTCTACCAAAGTCAACCTTTTTGCCCTGCCAAAGTACTTTGGATTGTGGTCATTATCTTGGAAGCCCAGGCCCATTTCTAACATCCCTTTCCTTTGTCTTCCCCCCTTTCTCTCCTCCCCCCATCCCATTTCCAATATGGAGTTTATCTAAAACTGACTTACCTGACAATGTTCTTGATATCAAGTGTATTTCTTAATGGATCTTTCTCACATCCCAAAGATCCTAAGTAACCTTGGTTACTGACTCAAATTTATATAAGCTCTTCAACACAGGGAAATTAGAAAGTCTGGGGAAAGGTCATGGAGGTAAAATGACACTAAGCTGGTAGTCCTTCAGTAAGTTGAGAAGTATCTGCCTTAAAGCAAGTCAGAGCTCCAGGTCCTAGGAAATGTGCCAGCCCATTTCCTAGGACCAGGGAGGCTGAGGCAAGAGGATTGCAGGCAAGGCCACTCCATTACAGGAGGTCAGGTCAGTTTGTGGTAGTGAACTTGGTCTTACCCTCCACCTCAAAAGGACGAATTTAATTAATTGGAAAACTATTAACTGCCGATTGCTGTTATTTGTCAAATAACAGAAAGTGTTACAATGTGAACTTTAAACAAGAAAACCTAAATACATTTCCTCAGAAATTGAAAATTACATAGAAAGAGCTGAAATGTACTGTGGCAATGTGTGCCTTTGTCCGGGTGCAGAAAGGAGTGGTCCAGAGTGGGAGTGCGGGGGGTGCAGAGGAATAAATGCGCAGCGGGACTCAGAGGAGGGAGTCCACACAGCGGGAAGTATCCCACGGTCCCTGCAGAGGAGACAAGTCCCAGCTCTGCTACCCTGCCGTCTCCATCCTCCCGCGCGGATATACTCCATCCAAAACAGGGCCAGCTGATTCCGGTTCAGAATAAAATTCGGCAAAGAAGGCATCAGGAATCCCGGTCCTTGCCTGACACCCAGACGTCCTCTCCTCCCTTCAGAAGTCCTGAGTCCCTAGAAGCAGCGCCTGCACTTCCTCCTTAAAGGACTGGGCCAGTCCTGAGGTGCCGGGCGCGCAGGGAGCCAGAGAACAGGACCAGGACCTCACCGGCCTGGGGAAAGAAGGAGGAACCCGCAGAGAACCGCAGTAAAATCGCCAGGGGAAGCGGGTGTGAGCCCGTGCCCTTAGTTCCTGCAATGGGGAGGCTGAGGCAGGAGAATTACTACGAGTTCGAGTCCAATTTGGGCTGCAAAGAGTACCAGGCCATCCTTGGGTATAAAGTTGAGCCTCTAAATAATAGAATTAAATGAAATAACCTATTGCGGAAGGCAGGGGCAGACGCACGAGCCCCGCGAGTCCTGGGGTCCCTGAAGCCGCCCCTGTCTGAACCCCGCCGGCTTCTCGGGTGCAGATGCGACGCAGGTTCCGGGTCGGCAGCCACAGTGGTCGCCCTAGCGAGGCGCTCCTGCTTGAGACCCTTCCCAGCGTCCCTGATCCGGGCTGGCAAGGAGCCGGCTTCTCTGATGAGTGTGTGCTCTGTTTTCCCTGCCCGGAAGAGGCGAGTTTGAGAGTCTTATTTTGTCCAGGAGCGGAGAAGAGCCTTGCCAGGATCTGGCCTTGTTTGAGTTTTTCTCAGTCCCAAGTCAGTGGGAGCGGAGCGCGGCGAGTGGGAAACGGCAGGAAAAACGAGAAAGCAGCGTTACTGGTCGGTGATTAAGACAGAGCAAAAGGCTCTTGAGCAAGGAAGGGTTTTCCTCAAGGCCTAGGAATATGAATGAAGATTTTGCTTTGGAAAAAAATAGAAGTGCAGATGGCTTGTGAGGCCAGTTAGCTCAGTTGGTTAGAACGTGATGCTAATAACACCAAGGTCATGGGTTTGATCCTCACACTCTGCCACACTTACTGTAAGTAAAAGCCTAAAGTTGCTGTTAAATGTTGTGATCCTTGCTCCCTTTTCCCTCCTCGCCCCTCCCCCTCTTCCCTGTCCCTTTCCCTTTCTCTTCTTCTCTATTCCTATTCCTTTCCCCCATCTTTGTCCTTTAGGCTGTCAGCTGGCTTCAATCAGAATTTCTTCTCTTCCTCTTTCCTTCTCACCTTCCTCTCTGCCTCCTCTTCCCCCTATCCCTCCTCTTCACAACAGAAAAGGATCCTCTCTCTCTCTCTCTCTCTCTCTCTCTCTCTCTCTCTCTCTCTCTCTCTCTCTCTGTAAATTGGTTTGCTTTTTTAGATTTGCCTTTTCCAGTCACAGTGAAGGTGTGTATAAAGTATGCTGCATTCTCACTCCCCTCTCTTCTTCCACCACCCGGCTCCCTTCAAGGTCACCAGACCCATGCATTTGCAGTAGTGGAGCCCACACTGACATCACATGCTTTACCTTGGGTTTGCTCTTGCTGGGCTACGTTCCGTGGCTTTAACTAAATACTGCTTACATCACCCATTATGGTGATTCTCCACTACTAAACACTGCCTACATCACCCATTACGTGATTCTCCACTATGTATTCCTATTCATCCCTCCCCCTCTGCTAGAAACCTTCCAATTTCGGTGACAAAACACTCTGCCCAATACCAAAGTGGGGAGGAAGGGTTTATTCCTCTTATATCTCCTAGGTCACAGCTTATCACTTAGGGAACCTAAGGTAGGAATTCATGGCAGGAACCTGGAGGCAGGAGCTGAAGCACAGGCCATGGAGGAATGCTGCGCACTGGCTTGCTCGCCTGGCCCATGTTGAACCTGCTTTCTTATGAAACACACAACAACCTGCCCATGGGTGGAACCACCCAGAGTGGGCTGGACCCTCCCACATCGCTCAACAATCACGACAATACTGTACAGACATGCCACAGGCCAGTCCAATGGAGGAAATTCCCCAACTGAGGCTCCTTCAACCCAGATGTGTCAAGTTGACATCAAAGCTATCCAGCACGCTCCCTTAACTCTAGTGACCAGTGGTCTGTTCACAGTCTCCATATTGCTGTGCTGTCCCTGCATGTCATCTGGTTGGTCACAGTCACTCAGCATGTAGCCTTTCCAGGTCATCTTATTGTGGTGAGTAGTATGCATCTAAGGCTCTTCGTTATCTATTCCTTCCTTAATAGTTCGTTTTCATTACTAAATAATATTCCTCTGACTGAATGTTCCATGGTTATTTATCCGTACACCAACTGAAGAATTTTGTTGTTGTTGTTCATTTTGAGACAGGGTCTCCCTGTAGCCCCAGCTGGCCTGGAACTCACTCTGTAGACCAGGCTGGCCTCATACTCACAGAGATCCACCTGTCTCTGCCTCCCAAGTGCTAGGATTAAAGGCATGCATCACCACGCCCGGCTTGAAGAATTTCTTTAAGTAAAAATTTTCTTTTTATTGAGATAGGGTTTTTCTGTGAAGCTTGGGTTGGCTTTTAAGTCACCATCCTCCTGCCTCTGGGATAACAGGTGTACAACATCACTCCTGGCCTGAAGGACATCTTAATTGCTTCCAAGTTTTTGCAATTATTTTGCTGGATCACATGATCAGTGTGTTTCATTTGGTAAGAAACTACTACCAAACTGGGCTTCAAGTGTCTATACCATTTTATATCTCTGTGAGCAGTGAGTGACAACTGTGACTGTCCTCATCAGCATTTGTGGTGCCAATGTTTCAGAATATGGCCATTAAAAATCAATTTATTTATGTCCATGTGCCTGAGTGTAGCATGTCCATGTGATTCAGTAGCTCCTGGAGGTCAGAGGGGTCGTCAGAGCCCCTGGAGCTGGGTTAGAGGCAGATGAAAGTCACCACAGCCGTGGTGTGAGTGCTGAGAACCTAGCTCAGCTCCTCTGGAAGAGCAAGACACAGTCTTAAGCCATCTCTCCAGCTCTAATTTTTTTCCATTTTAATGGATCATACCTCATTGTCATTTTGATTCAAAATTCCTCAATGTCATGTGGTGTCAAACACTTCCTACACCATCTGTATCTCTTCTTTGGTATCCATTTTTGATCAAGTTATGATCAGGTTATTTGATTTTTTTTTTTTTTTTATTGTTGACTTCGAAGCTTTCTTTGCATTTGTTTATTTGTTGCTGTTCGGGGGCCAGAGTCTGAAATAGCCCAGGCTAGTCTTGAACTTGCTCTGTAGCCAAGGATGACCTTAAACTCCTGATCCTTCTGCCTCCACCTCCCAATTGCTGGATTACAGGTGGGTCCCAGCATCCTTTAAATAATTTTTTTAGTAGTTCTGGTCACAGATGAGGTCCCAGTTTCTGCCTGTTAATCCTGCTACATGAGGTTTTCTGAATTTCAGTTAATGCTAACTCGTCTCTGTGGCAACAAACAAGAAACCTAAACCTTCAAAGTCCAGTTGACTTTTATTGTTCCCTTCCCCCCAGATACCAACCACCCCACCCCCA
Organism: Rhizomys pruinosus; assembly: GCA_009823505.1. Lineage (NCBI taxonomy): Eukaryota > Metazoa > Chordata > Mammalia > Rodentia > Spalacidae > Rhizomys > Rhizomys pruinosus. The sequence goes on from VZQC01013306.1 coordinate 1,165,566, forward strand.
CCAGTCTCTGCTCTATCTTTCCAACGTATCTGGTTCTGTCTCCTCCATGACAGATGCTTGTTTCTTTCCGTGGTTTTCTATTTGCAGATACTTCTGGTAGAGGTGAGAACCCTGCAAGATGAGCGTTGCAAGGGGGAGTCCTGTATCAGAGCAAATGTGCTGAGAATGGCAAAGCCAAGTCTGGAAAGTGAGGAGAGGCTCAGTGATCCTAGGTTGGGGATGATGAGCCAGGAGTATTGTGTGGAGTGGTAGGGAAGAAGGGCAAGAGGAAGGTGATGGGTAATATGGGTGGGGTTAGTGTATTGTGCAGAAAGCATGGTGGCATGTGAGCTGTTAATTTTGGGGGAAGCCCTGTGAATGGGTCAATCCCTTGGTGCATTGAGGTTTTGTTTTGGGAAGAAAGCAGAGAGGATGTGAAGAGTTTTCAAAAGAGGAACTAGAGCCAAGTTTGGTGGCGCACGCCTTTAATCCTGGCACTTGGGAGGCAGAGACAGGCGGATCTTTGTGAGTTCAAGGCCAGCCTGGTCTACAGAGTGAGTTCCAGCACAGCTGGGACTACAGGGAGACCCTGTCTCGAAAAGACCAAAAAAATACTACCTTTTTTCTTTTTAGTGCTACGCTCTAAATGATTCTCTAAATAAGTTTAGGTGAAATAAAAAAAAGTAGATTGTTTCCGCCCGGTTTCGAACCGGGGACCTTTCGCGTGTTAGGCGAACGTGATAACCACTACACTACGGAAACAGCTGCCCCTACCTGGGGGTATTTTTCTAAATTAAAACTAAAGTTAGCTCAGCGTTGGATCCCTGTATGGACCAATAGGAGTCATTTTCTCTTTGAAGAAATCTTGAAGAGTTCATCTCCGTGTTTCTCGGATTTAACAGGAAAGCTCAGCTGTTCCCATAACAGCAGTTGTGGCTTTCCTCTGTGGGAAAGAAACTGTCGCACAGTTTACTACCTCTTTCTTAGCCATACAGGAAGTAGGCATAGCTACGTGTGACGGACAAGAAAAAACAAACAAACAGGTCAGCTGACTGTGCTGTGAGCTCAGAGCACGAGGTTTGCATTTTCCTTCTTTTCTTTGTGGACAGGAGTCAGACGGAGGTCAACTCTGGATCTCGTGACCAATAAGCATGAATCTTGCATCTGCTTCCGACTTAAAAAGTTCTCCATGTTGAATTCCTTTTGAATTTTTTTTTTTTGGAGGGGGGTTGGTAATCTCGGCCAGTCTTGTGTGTCTTCTAATTGTTGTGTTTTTGAGACAGGGGTCCCTGTAACCTCAGCTGTCCTGGAACTCTGTATGTAGAACAAGGTGCCCTTAAACTCCCAGAGATGGGCATGCTTCTGCCTGCGGAGTGCTGTAATTAAAGGAGCATGCCACCATGCCAGCCGCGAAAGGAAGATTTAAAATGTAAAACACATTTAGGAAACTAGGGGCAACAACGAATCCAAGATAAGCCTTCAACAAAAACTTTCATCTCAGTGTTAAGATGGCTGGGTTGTCTAAGGCGCCCAACAGAAGATTGTTGGGGATTCTGGCCTCCTGTGACACTTTTCCTTGTGATGGTTGCAGAGATGATAAACCACCTACCATAACTCAGATTCCATAGTCACCCTCTTCTGATCTCTGTTTGCATTGCATGGCACAGGTGCACATACATGCAGACAATACATAAATGCACAAAAAGTAATAAAAAAAAATAATATGTTCACCTGGACCTGGTGGCAGACTTCTTTAATTCCCAACATTGAGGATTGTCGTTGAATCTCTGTGAGTTCAACAGCAACCTGGTCTATATAGTGAGGTTCAGGACAGCTGGGATTACAGGGAGAACCTCCCTCAAGAAGAAAATAATAAATAAATAAATAAATAAATAAATAAATAAATAAATAAATAAATAAAATGGGTTCATTCATTCTTCCTCTTTTGCTCTACATGCGGCAGGGATGGGGAAAAAGAAAATGAGACAGGGCAAAAATTTGGCTGCCTGGGAGCACAGCCTCTCCTGTCTTGGAGGAGGGATGGAAGAACAGAGTCCACACCCAGTTGGAAGGAGGAAGTCAGCTCAGGGATCCCAGTGGGAGGACATTTGTGCCAGCTTTTTTGTCATTGTTGTTGGTGGTGGTAGTTTTCTTTTTGGTTTAGTTTAGTTTTCTGGATTTTTGTTTTGTTTTGTTTTGTTTTGAGACAGGGTTCTCTGTAGCCCTGGCTGGCATGGAACTGGCTATGGAGACCAGGCTGACCTCCATCTCACAGAGATTCATCTGTCTCTTCCTTCAAAGTTCTGGGATTAAAGGTCTTGCACCCCACAGTCAGTTTTGGTATCAGCCAGCCCCCAGCAGCTGTGAGGAGCAGCCTCAGTGTGACTTTCCTTTCTCTGCTGATTAGTGGCCTGAGCATTGTTTCATCACTTGGCCATTTTAATGCTTTCTTTGGAAAGATGTTTACTCAGGGTCTGTCCATTATCTATCTTCTTTTTCTTTCCTTCCTTCCCTCCCTCCCTTCCCTCCCTCCCTTTCCTTTCTTCCTTCCCTCTTTCCTTCTTTCCTTTTCTTTTTCTTTTCGGCATAGGTCTTGATGTGTAGCCCAGGGTGGTCTTCAACTACCTTTCCTCCTGCTTCAGCCTCTGTCCTGCTGGACTTACAGGCCTCCATCAATATAGCCAACTCTCTGCCCATTTTAAACCCAGGTTATTGATAGGCTGGTTGTTGTTAGTTTGTTTTTGTTGTGGTTTTGTTTTGATATTGAATGATGTGCTCATTATGCCTTGTATAATAGTGCATTTTCTGGCACATGGCTTGAATATGCTTTCTCCCACCCTGTAGACAGCCTCCTTTCTCTTTCCCTTGCTGTGTAGAAATGTTTCTATTGATGTCGTTTGACTTTTTATTTTGTTGCTTTAGTTTATTTATTCATTTATTTTTGGTCTTTTTGAGACAGGATCTCCCTGTAGCCCCGACTGGCCTGGAACTCTCTGTGTAGACTAGGCTGGCCTTGAACTCACAGAGCTCTGACCGCCTCTGCCTCCTGAGTGCTGGGATTAAAGGCATGGGCTACCAGCCCCACCCAGCTATTTTTATTTTTTAAAATGGACAAAATGAGAGCATTTAGATGGGAGGGGAGATGAAAAGTTATAGAAGGAAATTTGGGGAAAAGGGGAAAAGGAGCTCAAGAGATGGGGGCCATAGGAGACTGGTCAAGGAGAAATGGGAAAAATGGGAGCACTTTAAATGGGGAGAACACAGAGAGCCAGGCAGGGAGTGGGAGACAGGAGAGGTAAATAAAGCCTACCTAGTGTAGAAAACCTATGGGAATCATGTTAGAATAACAATCTAATGAGGAATTACACATAAAATATCTGTCTTTGAGTCCATGTGCATATCTGATGGCTACATAACAAGTAACAGTGCCAGACAGGAGAAACCTTCCTTTGAGTTGTTGGCCAGGGTCGTCCAAGAGACTCTCCAAAGGTCCTGGCTATTGTCCTAGCCCTTGATTGCCTGTCAGAAGTTGAAGGTAAGACCCAATTATTGCTGAAGACAGGGCATACCTTGGAGACAAGATTAGAAGTAATGGAGCCGGAACTGAACTGGAAACCAGCCATCTCCCCTAAAGGCTAGCTATGGCTTTGGAGAGGACCATACAAGCTGGAACTGATGGTCCAACCACAGCTTTAACCAAATATGCACATCAATGTCCAGCGTAGCATACAACATTGGTGCAGTAGTGGCACTTTTATATTGAGGACAATCAAGAGCTAACTTACTGGACTTAAAGTCACTCAGTGGGAGGAAACTCATGTGTGGTACTATAAACATAGCCAAATACACATGGCTGGAGAGGTCATAGATCTTAGAGAATTTCCCAATGTTGTCATATCGCTAGGTTAAGGCAACTTCTTGCTAAGTGCAAAATTGGTATTAAGGAGCTTCCTTTACACCAGATGAAGACATTGCAGAGGTCCACAACTGGACACACACAGACATTGCTTGTGAATTGCTCAAGCCTAAGTGGCACATCTACAATGCAACCTCCACACCTAAGGCTCATGTAACATAGAATGAGGGGCCAAGAGGACACTAATTAATCCCTTAACTCTCATTAAGGAAACTCCCAAATGCAACAGGGGGCAGGAACTCTAAAGTCTAAAATGGCCAAACCATAGACATTAGGATTCTGTAGAGCATGGGTCCATGGAAAGGTCTCCTCTATTAAGCTTCAGTCACCCCAGGCTGGCTGAGGTACCATTGGAGAGGAGGGCACAGAAAGATTACAAGAGCCAGGGAGGTGGTACAAGACCATATGGAAAGAGAATCCTACAAGCTCCTGGGATCCCAGTGATATGAACCTACAGCAATGGTGTCAGCATGCATAAGACCCATGCAAGCTCAACCAGACAAAAACCCAAGATGAAGCTGCAGAAATGGGCAGCAGAACCCAATCTTAGCTGAAGAAATATTCGCAGCTGGTCACTGTTGGATGAGGAAGAACTGGTCTTCTTAAAGTGAGGGGTTCTGAATAGGCCTAATAGATGAACTTGTACTGAGTAATACCCAGGGAGATTAATTTGGCACAATAGGTCTTAACACAATGACACAGTGTATGAATTTCAGTAAGGGAGGATCATAGGATGGTGCCAATGGAAAAGGGGGCATAAAGGTCATTAAGACTACTAAAAAAAAAGTTACTGGGCATGGTGGTGCATGCCTTTAATCCCAGCACGTGGGAGTCAGAAGCAGGCATATCTCAGTTCAAGGCCAGCCTGGTCTACATAGAGAGTTCCAGGACAGCCGGGGCTGCAGGGAGACCCTGGCTCAAAAAGATCAAAAAAATTATGGGAAGAAAGGTTTTTATTTTCTATGAATGTTCTGCCTGCATGTATGTACGTATATGCACCACATGCATACAATGCCTGTAGAGGATAGAAGAGCACATAGATCCCCTGTAACTGGAGGTACAGGTGGTTATGTTTTGCTATGTGAATGTTGGGAATCCAGCCTGGTGCTTTTAATCAGTGAGTCATGTCTCCAGCCCTTTCTTGAGCTTTTGATATGACATCCAATACATCATTGCCAAGACACACCTGGATCAGGTGAGCCCTCTTCAGGAACTCTCAGAACACCTGAGGAAGGAGATTAGCACCAAACTCAAACCTACTCAGGTGTCAAACTGAAAAGCAGCTTGCAAATGAGATTCAAAGGAGCATCCAGCCCTGTAGGAGGAAAACACAAGAGTGCCCCTGCTCCAGGGGGGAAGTTTTTTCTTTTTGGGGGGTGAGGGGTGAGGTAGTACAATTCTTTTAATACACAACAAGCTTGCACAGTTCATGTCAGTCCAGTACATATGATATATATCTAAAGGAAAGTGTGGAAGTTAGACCACATTAAGGACAGTAAAGAGTTCAGGGTAGCTCTCGTGAGCAGAGATGAGGCTAGCCCTAAGAAGACAAAACTTGTTTTGGTGTTTGAACTTCTTCACAGAGTTAGGGCTTCTCTTTCCAGCCTCTGCTCCCTCCCTGACTTGCTCCTTAGAGACAGTCACTGTCCCTGACCTGCTCCTTGCTATTCTTGGTGGCAGCTGCTCAGAGGACTGAGCAAGGTCGGTTAAGAGCGCTGACTGCTCTTGCAGAGGACCCAGGTTCGATCCCCAGCACCCACATAGTGGCTGAAAACCATCTTTAACTCCAGTTCCAGAGGAATCAGATGCCCTCTTCTGACCTCCATGGCATTGCACGACACAGGTGTCGTACATTCATACAAGAGCGCTTGCCCTTAGTGCCTGCAATCGGGAGGCTGAGGAAGGTGTCCAAGTTGGGCTGCAAAGAGTACCAGGCCATCCTTGGGTATAAAGTTGAGCCTCTAAATAATAGAATTAAATGAAATAACCTATTGCAGAAGGCAGGGGCAGACGCACGAGCCCCGCGGGTCCTGGGGTCCCTGAAGCCGCCCCTTTCTGAGCTCCGCCGGCGTCTCGGGTGCAGATGCGGCACAGGCTCTGGGTTGGCAGCCAAGGCGGTCGCCCTAGTGAGGCGCTCCTGCTTGAGACCCTTCCCAGCGTCCCTGATCCGGGCTGGCAAGGAACCGGCTTCTCTGATGAGTGTGTGTTCTGTTTTCCCTGCCCGGAAGAGGCGAGTTTGAGAGTCTTATTTTGTCCAGGAGCTGAGAAGAGCCTTGCCAGGATCCGGTCTTGTTTGTATTTATCTCGGTCCCATGTCGGTGGGAGCGGGTTGCGGCGAGTGGGAAACGGTAGGAGAAATGAGAAGGTTAAGATGGAGCAAAAGTCTCTTGAGCAAAGAAGAGTTTTCCTTAAGCGCCAGGAATATAAATGACGCTTTTGCTTTGGAAAAAATAGACATGCAGACAGCTTGTGAGGCTGGTTAGCTCAGTTGGTTAGAGCGTGGTGCTAATAACGCCAAAGTCGCGGGTTTGATCCCCGTATGGGCCAGGAGGACTTTTTTCTTTAAGTTAACGCGGTTACTTCACACTCTGCCACACGCTGTAAATAAAAGCCTAAAGTTGCTGTTAAATGTGATCCTTGCTCCCTTTTCCCTCCTCGCCCCTCCCCCTCTTCCCTGTCCCTTTCCCTTTCTCTTCTCTTTTCCTATTCCTTTCCCCCATCTTTTTCCTTCAGGCTGTCAGCTGGCTTCAATCAGAATTTCTTCTCTTCCTCGTTCCTCACCTTCCTCTCTGCCTCCTCTTCCCCCTATCCCTCCTCTTCACAACAGAAAAGGATCTTCTCTCTCTCTCTCTCTCTCTCTCTCTCTCTGTAAATTGGTTTGCTTTTTTAGATTTACCTTTTCCAGTCACAGTGGAAGTGTGTATAAAGTATGCTGCATTCTCACTCCCCGCTCTTCTTCCTCCACCCGGCTCCCTTCAAGGTCACCTGACCCATGCATTTGCAGCAGTGGAGCCCACACTGACATCACATGCTTTACCTTGGGTTTGCTCTTGCTGGGCTACTTCTGTGGCTTTGACTAAACACGGCTTACATCACCCATTATGGTGATTCTCCACTACTAAACACGGCCTACATCACCCATTACGTGATTCTCCACTACGTATTCCTATTCGCCCCTCCCCCTCTGCTAGTTTCCTTCCAATTTCGGTGACAAAACACTCTGCCCAATACCAACGTGGGGAGGAAGGGTTTATTCCTCTTACATCTCCTAGGTCACAGCTTATCACTTAGGGAACCTAAGGTAGGAGTTCATGGCAGGAACCTGGAGGCAGGAGCTGAAGCACAGGCCATGGAGGAATGCTGTGCACTGGCTTGCTCTCCTGGCCCATGTTGAACCTGCTTTCTTATGAAACACACAACAACCTGCCCATGGGTGGAACCACCCAGAGTGGGCTGGACCCTCCCACATCGCTCAACAATCAAGACAATACTGTACAGACATGCCACAGGCCAGTCCAATGGAGGAAATTCCCCAATTGAGGCTCCTTCAACCCAGGTGTGTCAAGTTGACACCAAAGCTATCCACCACGCTCCCTTAACTCTAGTGACCAGGGGTCTGTTCACAGTCTCCATATTGCTGTGCTGTCCCTGCATGTCATCTGGTCGTTCACAGTCAGTCACTCAGCATGTAGCCTTTCCAGGTCATCTTATTTTGGTGAGTAGTATGCATCTAAGGCTCTTCGTGTCTTTTCCTTCCTTAATAGTTCATTTTCATTACTGAATAATATTCCACTGAATGAATGTTCCATGGTTATTTATCCATACACCAACTGAAGAAATTTTTAATTAAATTTTTTTCTTTTTATTAAGATAGTGTTTTTCTGTGAAGCCTGTGTTGGCTTTGAAGTCACCATCCTCCTGCCTCTGGGATAATAGGTGTCCAACATCACTCCTGGCCTGAAGGACATCTTAATTGTTTCCAATTTTTTGCAGTTATTTTGCTGGATCACATGATCACAGTGTGTTTCATTTGGTAAGAAACTACTACCAAACTGGGCTTCAAGTGTCTGTACCATTTTACATCTCTGTGAGCAGTGAGTGACAAATGTGACTGTCCCCATCAGCATTTGTTGTGTCAATATTTCAGAATACAGCCATTAAAAATCAATTTATGGGGCTGGAGAGATGGCCTAGCAGTTAAGAGCGCCGACCGCTCTTACAGAGGAACCGGGTTCGATCCCCAGCACCCACATGGCGGCCGAGAACCGTCCGAAACTCCAATTCCAGGAGAACTCCAGTTCCAGGGGAATCCGACGCCCTCTTCTGACCTCCGCGGCATTGCACGACACGGATGCACAGACCTGCATGCAGACAGTACATTCATACACATACAGAAATAAATAAAATTTAAAAAAAAAATTTTTTTTAAATCAATTTATTTACATCCAGGTGCCTGAGTGTATGCACGTGCATGTGATTCAATAGCTCCTGGAGGTCAGAGGGGTCATCAGAGCCCCTGGAGCTGGGTTAGAGGCAGATGAGAGTCACCACATCCATGTTGTGAGTGCTGAGAACCTAGCTCAGCTCCTCTGGAAGAGCGAGACACAGTCTTAAGCCATCTCTCCAGCTCTAATTTTTTTCCATTTTAATGGATCATACTCATTGTTATTTTGATTCAAAATTCCTCAATGTCATGTGGTGCCAACCACTTCCTACACCATCTGTATCTCTTGTTTGGTAAGTCCATTTTTGATCAAGCTATGATCAGGTTATTTGATTTTTTTTTTTATTGTTGACTTTGAAGCTTTCTTTGCATTTGTTTGTTTGTTGCTGTTTTGGGGGCCAGAGTCTGAAATAGCCCAGGCTAGTCTTGAACTTGCTCTATAGCCAAGGATGACTTAAACTCCTGATCCTTCAGCCTCCACCTCCCAATTCCTGGATTACAGGTGGGTCCTAGCACCTTTAAATAATTTTTTTTAGTAGTTCTGGTCACAGCTGAGTTCCCAGTTTCTGCCTGTTAATCCTGTTACATGGGGTTTTCTGAATTTCAGTTAATGATAACTCCTTTTTTCTAGGCTCTGTGGCAACAAACAAGAAACCTAAACCTTCAAAGTCCAGTTGACTTTTATTGTTCCCTTCCCCCCAGATACCAACCCCCCCACCCCCACCAGCCTCGGCTCTGTGGTTCCAACTTATAGGGTTCTGACTCCTCCATGACAGATGCTTGTTTCTTTCCATGCTTTTCTCTGTACAGATACTTCCGGTAGAGGTGAGAAGAACCCTGTAAGTTGAGCATTGCAAGGTGGAGTCCTATATCAGAGCAAATGTACTGAGAATGACAAAGCCAAGTCTGGAAAGTGAGGAGAGGCGCAGTGGTTGAGGCCTGTGATCCCAGGTTGGGGATGGTGAGCCAGGAGTATTGTGTGGAGTGGTAGGGAAGAAGGGCAAGGGATGGCTAATGTCTGTGGGGTTAGTGTATTTGTGCAGTCAGCATGGTTGCTTGTGAGCCATTTTGCAGATCCCTGTGAATGGGTTAATCCCTTGGTCCATGGAGGTTTTGATTTTGGAAGAAAGCAGAGAGGATGTGAAGAAATTGTTAAGAGTTTTCAAAAGAGGACTTGTTTCCGCCAGGGGACCTTTCGCGTGTTAGGCGAATGTGATAACCACGACACTATGGAAACAATTGTTCCTGCTGGGGGATGTATTTGTCTTAATTACTTAAAACTAAAGTTAGCTCATGGTGGTGTTAATAATGCCAAGGTCCCATTCGATTCCAGTATGGACCAATAGGAGTCATTTTCTCTTTGAAGAAATCTTGAAAGTTCATCTTAGGGTTTCTCTGAAGATTTAACAGGTCAGCTGAGTGCGCTGTGAGCTCAGAGCACAGGGTTTGCATTTTCCTTCTTTGTGGACAGGAGCCAGATGGGGTCAACTCTGGATCTCATGATCAATAAGCATTAATTTTGCATCTATTTCCAACTTAAAAAGTTCTCCATTCTGCATTCTTTTTGAATTTTTTTTTTGGGGGGTGGTAATCTCTGCCAGTTCTTGTGCAGCTTTTTCTTATTGTTGTTGTGTTTTTGAGACAGCGTTTCCCTGTAGCCTCAGCTGTCCTGGAACTCTGTATATAGAGTGAGGTGCCCTTAAACTCCCAGACATGGCCGTGCTTCTGCCTGCGGAGTGCTGGAATTAAAGGAGTGCGCCAGCATGCCAGACACAAAGGTAAGATTTTAAATGTAAAACACTTTTAGTAAACTAGGGGGATCAACGAATCCAAGATAAGCCTTCATCAGCAATTTTTGTCTAAGGGTTAGGGGTTGTCAGGGATTCTGTCCTCCTATGTGGGTTTGAATCCCACTTGATTTTTTTTTTTTTTTTTGGTCTTTTCGAGACAGGGTCTCCCTGTAGCCCCAGCTGTCCTGGAACTCACTCTGTAAACCAGGCTGGCCTTGAACTCACAAAGATCCGATTGCCTCTGCCTCTGGTGCTGGGATTAAAGGTGTGCACCACCATGCCTGGCTGTCTCACTTCTGACAATTTTCCTTTTGATGGTTGCAGAGATGATAAGCCACCTACTGTAACTCAAATTCCAAGGGATAGGTCACCTTCTTCTGACCTCTGCATTGCATGGCACAGGTGTTGCTTACATGCAGACAATACATGCATGAACAAAAAGTAATAAGAAACTTTAATATGTTCACCTGGACCTGGTGGCAGACTCCTTTAATCCCAACACTGGGGATTATAGTTGAATCTCTGTGAGTTCAACAGCAACCTGATCTATATAGTGAAGTCCAGGACAGCTGGGATTCTAGGGAGAACCTCCCTCAAGAAGAAAATAATCAATCAATCAATAAATAAAATTGATTCATTCCTTCTTCCTCTTTTGCTCTACATACCGCTGGGACGGGAAAAAGAAAATGAGACAAGGCAAAAATTTGGCTGCCTAGGAGCACAGCCTCTCCTGTCTTGGAGGAGGGATGGAAGAAGAGTCCCCACCCAGTTGGAAGGAGGAAGTCAGCTCAGGGATCCCAGTGGGAGGACATTTGTGCCAGCTTTCTTGTCATTGTTGTTGGTGGTGGTTTTCTTTTGGTTTGGTTTAATTTTCTGGATTTATTTTTTTTTTTCAGACAGGGTTTCCCTGTAGCCCTGGCTGGCATGGAACTGGCCATGGAGACCAGGCTGACCTCCATCTCACAGAGATCCATCTGTCTCTGCCTCCAAAGTGCTGGGATTAAATGCCCCGCACCCCACAGCCAGTTTTATCTTATCAGCCAGCCCCCGGCAGCTGTGAGAAGCAGCCTCAGTGTGACTTTCCTTTCTCTGGTGATTAGTGGCCTGAGCATTGTTTCATCACTTGGCCATTTTAATGCTTTCTTTGGAAAATGTTTACTCAGGGTCTGTCCATTATCTATCTTCTTTTTCTTTCCCTCCTTACCTCCTTTCATTCTTTCCTTTTCTTTTTCTTTTTGGCACAGGTTTTGATGTGTAGCCCAGGGTAGTCTTCAACTCCCTTTCCTCCTGCTTCAGTCTCTGTCCTGCTGGACTTACAGGCCTCCATCAATATAGCCAACTCTCTGCCCATTTTAAACTCAGGTTATTGATAGGCTGGTTATTGGTAGTTTGTTTTTGTTGTGGTTTTGCTATCGAATTATGTGCTCATTATGCCTTGTATAATAGTGCATTTTCTGGCACATGGCTTGAATATGCTTTCTCCCACCCTGTAGACAGCCTCCTTTCTCTTTCCCTTGCTGTGTAGAAACATTTCAGTTGATGTTGCTTGACTTTTTATTTTGTTGCTTTAGTTTATTTATTCATTTATTTTTGGTCTTTTTGAGTAGCCCCTGTAGCCCCAACTGGCTTGGAACTCTCTGTGTAGACTAGGCTGGCCTTGAACTCACAGAACTCTGACTGCCTCTGCCTCCTGAGTGCTGGGATTAAAGGCATAGGCTACCAGTCCCACCCAGCTATTTTTATTTTTTAAAATGGACAAAATGAGGGCATTTAGATGGGAGGGGAGATGAAAAGTTATAGAAGGAAATTTGGGGATAATGGGGAAAAGGGAGTTCAAGAGATGTGGGCCATAGGAGACTGGTCAAGGAGAAATGGGGAAAATGGGAGCACTTTAAATGGGGAGGACACGGAGAGCCCAGCAGGGAGGGGGAGATGGGAGAGGTAAATAAAGCCTACCTAGTGTAGAAAACCTGTGGGAATCATGTTAGTATAGCAATCTAATGAGGAATTACACATAAAATATCTGTCTTTGAGTCCATGTGCATATCCGATGGCTACATAACAAGAAACAGTGCCAGACAGGAGAAACCTTCCTTTGAGTTGTCGACCAGGGTCATCCATGAGACTCTCCAAAGGACTCGGCTATTGTCCTAGCCCTTGATTGCCTGTCAGTAGTTGAAGGTAAGACCCAATTATTGCTGAAGACAGGGCATACCTTGGAGACAAGATTAGAAGTAATGGAGCTGGAACTGAACTGGAAGCCAGCAATCTCCCCTGAAGGCTAGCTCTGATAGCTTTGCAGAGTACTACACGAACTGCAATTGATGATCCAACCACAGCTTTAACCAAATATCCACATCAATGTCCAGCATAGCATACAATATTGGTGCAGTAGTGGCACTTTTATCTTGGGAGCAATCAATAGCTCACTCAGTGGGAGGAAACTCATGTGTGGTACTATAAACATAGCCAAATACACATGGCTGGAGAAGTCATAGATCTTAGAGAATTTCCCAAGGTTGTCATATCCCTAGGCTAAGGTAACTTCTTGCTAAGTACAAAATTGATATCCTTATATTTACAGACAAATATTCCAGGCCCCACTCAACAAAGGAGCTTCCTTTACACCAGATGAAGACATTGCAGAGGCCCACAACTGGACACACACAGACATTGCCTGTGAATTGCTCAAGCCTAAGTGGCACGTCTACAATGCAACCTCCACACCTAAGGCTCATGTAACATAGAACAAGGGGCCAAGAGGACACTAATTAATCCCTTAACTCTCATTAAGGAAACTCCCAAATGCAACAGGGGGCAGGAACTCTAAAGTCTAAAATGGCCAAACTGTAGACATTAGGATTCTGTAGAGCATGGGTCCATGGAGAGGTCTCCTCTATTAAGCTTCAGTCACCCCGGGCTGGCTGAGGGACCATTGGAGAGGAGGGCACAGAAAGATTGCAAAAGCCAAGGAGGTGAAGCAAGACCATATGGAAAGAGAATCCTACAAGCTCCTGGGACCCCGGTGATATGAACCTACAGCAATGGTGTCAACATGCATAAGACCCATGCAAGCTCAACCAGACAAAAACCCAAGATGAAGCTGCAGAAATGGGCAGCAGAACCCAATCTTAGCTGAAGAAATATTGGCAGCTGATCACTGTTGGATGAGGAAGAACTGGTCTTCTTAAAGTGAGGGATCCTGGATAGGCCTAATAGAACTCAGTGGATGAATTTGCACTGAGGAATGGCAGGGAGATTAATTTGGCACAATAGGTCTTAACACAAATGACAGAGTGTATGAATTCCAGTAAGGGAGGATCATAGGATGGTGCCAATGGAAAACAGGGCATAAAGGTCATTAAGACTAATAAAAAAAAAGTTACCAGGTGTGGTGGTGCATGCCATTAATCCCAGCACTTGGGAGGCAGAGGCAGGCAAAGCTCTGTGTGTTCAAGGCCAGCCTGGTCTACATAGAGAATTCCAGGACAGCCGGGGCTGCAGGGAGACCCTGTCAAAAATAAATAAATAAATAAAATTATGGGAAGAAAGGTTATTTTTATTTTGTATGAATGTTCTTCCTGCATGTATGTATGTGCCCTACATGCATACAATGCCTGTAGAGGACAGAAGAGTGCATAGATCCCCTGTAACTGGAGGTACAGGTCGTTATGTGTTGCTATGTGAATGTTGGGAATCCAACCTGGTGATCTTAATCAGTGAGTCATGTCTCCAGCCCTTTCTTGAGCTTTTGATATGACATCCAAAACATCATTGCCAAGACACACCTGGATCAGGTGAACCCTCTTCAGGAACTCTGAGAACACCTGAGGAAGGAGATTAGCACCAAACCCAAACCTACTCAGGTGTCAAACTGAAAAGCTGCTTGCAAATGAGATTCAAAGGAGCATCCAGCCCTGTAGGAGGAAAACACAAAGTGTGCCCCTGCTCCAGGGGAGGAAGGTTTTCTTTTGTTGTTGTTGTTGTTGTTGTTTTGGTGGCAGTACAATTCTTTTAACACACAACAAGCTTGCAGCGTTCATCATGACAGTCTAGTACACATGATAAATATCTAAAGGGAAGTGTGGAGGTTAGACCTCATTAAGGGCAGTATAGACTTCCGGGTAGTTCTGTGTAGGAAGAAGAGGCGACTGCAGCGAAAACCAGGTGAGGAAACTGCGAGGAGTGTAGGCCTGGAGGGCGAGGGGTGCCCGCGCCCGAGCCCTCTCCAGCCCAATGATCCCCATGGGAGTCTTCTCCAGCCCCAGCAGTGCTCACACCCAAGCACTTTCCAGCCCCAGCAGTGCCCACGCCGGAGCCCCTCTCAGCCCGGCGGTGTCCCCCTCCGATCCCCAGGGTTGTCTGCACTCCCGAGCCGAGCCCGAGCCCCTCAGCCCAGTGACCATCCTAGGGTAGGGACGGACATAGGCATGCCCCTGCTTTCAGACACCCTCCCACACCGTCCTCAGGAAAGGTTCCCTGGACCTTAAGTCTGGTCCAGGCTGCCAGCGAGCCAGCATAGGAGCCTCCGAAGCAGATCCAGGGGCTGGAGGAGGACACGTTGAGGAGGACAGAGAGCGCCTGGCGGGCCGAGATGATGTCCGCCAGCCTGGGGAAGAAAGAGGGTCAGTGGCTGCACCCCTGGAGGTCCCGCTGTGCTTGGGGGCCCAGGAGCCAGAAACAAGACCTAGTGTGTCTTAGCTCAGGATGCCTGGGGTCAAAGGGGAAGGCCAACCCACCATCTTCTTCCAGTTTGTAGATGAGAAAGGACAAGTTTACGGGACTTTAGATAAAAACTTGGTGAATATAAGGAGAAGCCACAGGCAGTGGAGGAGGGCCTTCTCCTCAAAGGAGGGGTCCTAGCTCAGTAGGAGAGGATCACAAATTGGGGACTGGAAGAAACCTTAAAAGAAAAGGAGATAAAGAAAGAAAGAGAAAGAAAGAAAAGAAAGAAAGAAAGAAAGAAAGAAAGAAAGAAAGAAAGAAAGAAAGAAAGAAAGAAAGAAAGAAAGAAAGAAAGAAAAGAAAGAAAAAGAAAGAAAGAAAGAAAGAAAGAAAGAAAAAGAAAGAAAGAAAGAAAGAAAGAAAGAAAGAAAGAAAGAAAGAAAGAAAGAAAGAAAGAAAGAAAGAAAGAAAGAAAGAAAGGAAGAAAGAGGGAGATACTGGGCTGTGTCTAAGTCCCTTCTCTTCCCAAAGGCTTTTCCTCCCCCAGCCTTTCTGAGATGGTTCTCAGCCAGGGTCCTGTAGCTGACATTAGAAGCCAGTTGAGCTTGGAGAGAAGACTGAGACAGACACAGAGATGGAGCCCATGAGAGAGACAGGCCAAGTAGGAGACATAGGGCGGCAGGGAACACTGGAGCAGTGAGACATAGGGCGGCAGGGAACACTGAAGCAATGAGACATAGGGCGGCAGGGAACACTGGAGCAATGAGACATAGGGCGGCCGGGAGCACTGAAGCAATGAGACATAGGGCGGCAGGGAACACTGGAGCAGTGAGACATAGGGCGGCAGGGAACACTGAAGCAGTGAGACATAGGGCGGCAGGGAACACTGAAGCAGTGAGACATAAGGCGGCAGGGAACACTGAAGCAATGAGACAAGGCTGAGGGAAGAAATGGCAGGGATGGGTGAGGCATGGGTGTCAAGAGGGAGGGAAACATTCAGAATATCTGGGAGGCCACTCCTTGGAGATAGAGTTCTGAGGCTCCAGGCCTGGGTGCACTTGTCAGTTTGCACCTCAGCAAGCATTTCAGAGTGGCTGAGCTACACGGTGAGGGAAACACTAACTGGGAGGACGTTTTAAAAAATATTCTTTGGGGCTGGAGAGATGGCCTAGCGGTTAAGAGCACCAACTTCTCGTGCAGAGGACCCAGGTTTGATCCCCAGCTCCCACATGGTGACTGAGAACTGTCTGTAATACCAATTCCAAGAGAACTCCAGTTCCAGGGGAATCCGACACCCTCTTCTGAACTCTGAGGCATTGCACAACACGGGTACACAAACCTACATGCAGACAATACATTCATACATATAAATAAATAAAATAAATTAACAAAAAGGAAAATGTCATTTAAAAAATCTTCATAGACTGGGTGTGGTGGTGCATGCCTTTAATCTTCAGAGGAAGAGGCAGGCAGATCTCTGTGAGTTCAAAGCCAGCCTGTTCTACAGAGCAAGTTTCAGGCCAGCTGGGGCTACAGGGAGACTATTCTTTATAAGGCATGAGTTGGTGCACTGCTATCAGACAGTGTCAGACAATGCCTACTGAGCTTAGAAGAGGATGTCAGTGGTTGTTAACCACCATGTGGGTGCTGGGAATCAGACCCAGGTCTTCTGCAAGAGCCATCAGTGCTCCTAACCACTGAGCCCTCCCTCCCGAACCAACAGGGGATTTTGTGACCCAGACCTGAGGAATGTGAGCTTGGGAGGGTCCTGATCCAGTCTATGCTTTAGAAACAAGGTTCCCATTTCTCCTTGGAAGTCAAGGGCAGAAATGGGATGTGGCTATAATCCTGGCAAGAACTAGTGGGGCTGGGCGTGGTGGCACACTCCTTTAATCTTAGCACTCAGGAGGCAGAGTCAGGCTGATCTTTGTGAGTTCAAGGCCAGCCTGGTCTACAGAGCAAGTTCCAGGACAACTGGGGCTACAGGGAGACCCTGTCTGGAAAACACCAAAAAAAAAAAAAAAAAAAAAAAAAAAAAAAACAGTGGGGTCTGGTGCATCTGGCCACAGGGAGACAGTGGCAGAAATTTTAACTAGCTTTCAAGCCTTCTTCAGACAGAAAGGTAAAAATGGAGGGTAGAAAAAAGGTAAAAATAGGAAGAAAGAGGTGGAAGGGGAGAGAAGACACCATGTCTGAAAGACAGAGAAAATGGAAACAGACAGACAGTAGCAGACACAGAGGCTTCTCAGCACCATGAGCAGATACTGCCCCAGTCCATTCATGCATGCCGGCTGGACAGGTAGCGAAGCTGGGCCATGGCCAGGCCCCCAACAGGCAAACTCAGGCCATAGAATCTGTGTTCCAGGCTTATCACCAGGGCCCCCCAGGCAGGGGCCAGGGTGTGGAGAACATGTGGTGGGGAGGTGGATGTGAGAGAAGGACCCCTAACACCTGCAGTTCCCTTTCTCATCCTCACCAGCTTCCCAACACTTGTCCCTTACCTGCGGTCACTGAGCCAGGCCCAAGGCTGCCCTCACCACCTATGTGCAGAAGTACCGGTGCAACTTGGCCAGCCCTGTGTCCATCATTCACCCAGTACCTCTAAGAGTGGGATGAGGAGAAGAAATGGCACTGTGAACACGCTGATTCTGGTCCCCACTCACTCCAGCCTTTCTCTCTAGGAATTTCCCCCGTGTACTCAGTGGTGTCTACGAGGGGCTTGTTTATGTGTTCACTTCCCTCTTGTTTATCCCATATAGAACAAGTGACTGTGAGTGTTAGGTTATAAAAAGGCAGGAACCCCAATAAAAAGCACATGAGGCTTAGGTCACTCCAGGAACATGCTTTACTTCCATGTGGGACAGGCATCTTGAGTCACCTGCAGAAACATGGTGGGGGGCAGAGGCACAAAGAGGGGGACAGAGAGAGGAGGGCAGAGAGGCCAAGAGAGGCAGAAAGAGCGATGGCGGCTGGGGTCCACCCATTTATGCCCATGGGGCGGGGCATCAAGTACAGGGGGAAGGGGTCAGAAGGTTGACAGCTTCTGGAGGAAGTGGGCACCAGTGTGCCCCTTGGGATTCTGGGAAGCCTAGACCTAACAGGGAGATCTACATTTTTGTGTGTTTTTATAGCTGGGGCGGGGGGGGGGGGAACGACTAGCAGGTACATGCTCTTTGGTACTTTGTGAAGTAATAATTGCAGAATCAGGAATGAATGCAGCTAGATTTAGGAACAGGGTCCTAGTGGGTGACCTTTGGAGACTGCAAACGGGGACAGCAATGGAAAAGGAAATCTGTTCATTCCTTCAAGAGAATGAACACCTACATGAATGATTTCAAGGCTAGTTGAAATTTCTGCTACATATTAAAATCTTTTGGCCTTTCTTTCTCTCTTCCCTTCTTTCTTTCTCCCAGCATTATAAAGACAGAAGGAAGCAGACTTCTGTGAAATCAAGAAACCCTGGTCTACATAGGGAGTAATAGGCCAGCTGGGGATGCAAAGGGAAACCTTGTATCAAAAAACAATTTAAAAACAAAGGAAACACACACACACACACACACACAGATTCTATAGGGGTTGAGAGGAGTTTTGGAAACTGATGTCCACATCCTTAGGTTGGGTCTTTTCAGTGTTTGGCTACAATATTCTAGGTATAGACCCTTATCTAGGAGGTTTTTTACACAAAATATAAACTGTATTTCTATATGATACCAATAAAGAACATTTTACTTATAAAAATGATTCCCCTTAATATAGCACCAAAGACACTAATTCTACAGAAATAAGTTAAACCAAGGGTATATAGTACTTAAACAAAACAATCAAAAAATGTGAAATAGATTAAACTATTAATAAGTGGAAATTGTTATATGCTCATGAATTGGAGACTCACTAACCTTAACGTGACATTTGTACTCAATGTGATCTCCTGATGGAGTTAACCCTTATTAAAATTCAAAAGGCATGATTGCTTTAAAAAAAAAACTAAAGAGCAAGCTGGGCTTGGTAGTGCATGCCTTTAATCCTAGCACTCAAGAAGCAGAGGCAGATGGATTTTTGTAAATTCAAGGCCAACCTGGTCTACAGAGCGAGTTCCAGGATAGCTGAGGCTATAGGGAGACCCTGTCTTGAAAAGACAAAAAAAAAACAAAAAACAAAAAAAACAAAAACCCAAAAACCTAAAGAACAAACAATTAAAAGATCCAGACACAAGAATACTTTAAAGACCTATACTCTATAACATTTGAAAACCTAAGAGAAATAGATGAATATCTGAAAGTATGCAAAGCACCAAAGCTTGACCAAGAAGAGATCAACAGCTTAAAGAGACCCATACCATATAAGGAAATCAAAACAGTAATACAAAACCGCTCAACTACAAAAAGCCCAGGCCCAGATGGACTTAAAGCAGAATTCCATAAAACATTTAAAGAGGACCTACCGCCATTATTACTAAACTATTCAAAAAGATAGAAACGGAGATCTCCTGAGCCCAGCAGCAGGAAGAGGGGGAGACAGGTAGGAACTGGGTGTCTTGGCGAGCTGATTGTTGATCCTTTGGTCCTGCTGTCTTTGGTTTGATTGGCCTTTGTGGCTGTGAGGTTGGAGTTATCCTCCCAGCTGGGATTAAAGGTGTGGTCTTTGGCTTGATTAGATCTAGTGGCTGTGGGGGCGGAGTTATCCTCCCAGCCGGTATTAAAGGCACGCTTGTGTGACTCTTGAGATTTGAGATCTCCTGAGCCCAGCGGCAGGAAGAGGGG
>VZQC01013306.1:1197337-1209837 GCA_009823505.1 Rhizomys pruinosus
TTCTTGGGCTTCCTTTTCACTTGCTAATCTGCCCTTGTTCCCATTGTTGGGAAGGGAAGGGGTTCCCAGTAACAGCTAGTTGGAGACGCCTTGGACTCTGAGGAACTACCCATTGAAGAGGGTTGTTGTGGCTTCTACAGTCTCTTGTTAAATGGCAGTGGAAACTTTGGGAGGAGGGGAGGGGAAGGGGGGGGGGAGTCAGCCAAATGCCTCAGTGTGCCCTATGGAAACGGGTTTTTCCACACGATTGATGGGTTGTGTCCTAGGGAAGACTTCATTTTGTTTGTTTGTTTGTTTGTTTGTTTCCTGTGTAAGATGTGGCTTCGCTTGGTGCGCTTCAGTTCTACCGGCTGCCACTTAATGCATCCCCAACCTCTTTTGAGTCTTTTCTAAGTAGGGGAGGGGGAGGGAAGGGGAGAGAGGGGGAGGGAGGGGGAGGGAGGGGGAGGGAGGGGCAGGGGTGAACCGTAAGACATTCTGCAGTTGATCTGAATTTGCTAGGTAGCTGTAGAGAGCATGTGTATATGTATATATCCGTATCTAGGAGTAGTACTTATGTCTCACATCGGAAGCTGGGAGAAAAAATCCTGTACAGTGTCTTTTTCTTATTTTTAATCAAATAGGAAACTCGTGCAAAAAAAAAAGAGACTTTCTAAATCAGACAGCACCTGCATAGGAAATAAGGTCAACAGTGGACAAGTGGGACCTTATTAAGCTCAAAACTTCTGTACAGAAAAAAGAAACAATCAGGGAAGTGAAAAAGAAAACCCAGAGTGTGAGAAAACTTTCACTGCTGATACATCTGACAGAGCATTAAATTCCAGAATATATAAACTCAAAAAACAAAGAAGAAAACAAATGAGCCACTCAGAAGATAGAGTAAAGAGCAGAACAGAGACTTCACAAGTGAGGAAATAGAGATGGCTGAGAAACATCTCAAAAAGTGTTCAACATGGCTAATAATTAAGGAAATGCAAATTAAAACCACTGTACCGTATCATCTCACCCCCCCCCATAAGGCTGGCTATGGTCAAGAACAAATGATACCAAATGCTAGAGAAGTTGTGGGGAAAGGGGAGCACTCATCTAACTGCTGATGGGAATGCAAACTCATGCAACCACTATGGAAAACAGTGTGGGGAACCCTTAAAAGACTCAAAATGAGCCTACCACCTGACCCAGCCATACCACTCCTGGGTATATACTCACAAGACTCATCCTACCACAGAGATACATGCATAGCCATGTTTATTGCAGCTCTCTTCACAATAGTGAAGAGCTGAAACCAACCCAAGTGCCTCTCAACCAACAAGTGGATAAAGAAAACGTGGTACATCCACACAATAGAGTTCTATGCAGCTGTATAGAAAGATGACATCATGAAATTTGCAGGTAAATGGATGGAACTAGAAGATAATATGTTAAGTGAAGTAACACAGTCCCAGAAAAACAAAGGATGAATGGTATCCCTCATCTGTGGATGCTAGCACCAAGTACCTAGTTGTAAGGGAAACAGAGCAATGTTAATGTTATATTCTTTGTGATCTGAAAACAACTGTGCTCTTATGTTGTGAATCCCTAGACAGTTCTAGAATTAACCTACCACTTATTTTCAGACTTTGGATTTTTGGAATATGGATGGTGGATATGTATGCATATTTTAGAGTAATATAAAATAAAAATGGAAAAATGTGAATAAAGAAATATGATATGGAAATAACATACAGTTTGTTTTCAGAAGACATAATTTTAGTATAGGTGCGATGTATCAGGCTGTGTAGCATATCCTTTCTGGGTGCTTACCGACCATACTTAACATCCATACCAATTAGGCCAAGGGACCTAAGGGATAACTTTGTTTCTTGCCTTCAGAGGTCAACTAACTCCCAGGGGACTATGCATGGGGGCATCTTTTGAAATATCCTGCAAATGTGAGTCTCTAGTCTTCCTGTGTAAGGAGGTCTTGGAGATCCACTAGTGGGATTTCATCCAGTATCCAGTCTATAAAGAGGAAAGTCTGCTCATGCTTCAAAAAGGGAAGCCTGGTCTAGCAAGACCTGACTTTGTCCTTGAGTGGATGGAACTGGTAAATGAAAAGCCAAAAGGAGCCAGGGGCTCCCTCCTCCCCCCACCCCCCCAAAAATGAGTGACTCCTAAGGATCAGAACCTGAACTGACCTTGAGAAAACAAAACCTTTGGTTAATCTGGGCTAACTATGTAACCTTAAGCATCCAAAAGAAAAGTATAACCAGAAATAATCAGTAAGGCCTGAGAAATTTTACTTCAGGTATAAAACTTTCTATCTTAGTAAAAAGACGAGAGAGAGAGAGAGAGAGAGAGAGAGAGAGAGAGAGAGAGAGAGAGAACTGTTATTTTGCCTGTCTTCACTTCTTTACTGGCAAGTGCATCTACTCTGTGGCTGCCCCTGCTTTTGCCATCCTTCAAAGACATGAGACACAGCTTTTTAACCCTCCAATTGACTGAAGACTCATGTCTCTCCAAGAATTCTCCAAACCTTCACTGCCAAATGGGTACTGCGGAGACATCCAGCTTACTGAGTAACTACTGGGGTTTCAACCTCTTCAGAGTATAGACCGCCATTGTTGGACTACCCAGGCTAATCATGGGGGCCAGTACAGGAAGATCAAGACAGAGCATGGTGCTTACTGGACCTCATTTGGTGACCATGGGAAGGAACGATCCCAGTGTGGGAGCACAAGGGCAGGATGGATGGCTGTTTGGGCTTGCCAAGGAGGAGCATTCAAACACTTCCTTAAGGAAAACATAACATCTTTTAGCCAAAAAAAAAATCTAACCAGAAAATCCTCCAAATATATATATATATATAATAGTCAAACTGGAAGAAACAACAAACAACAAAAGAACTGAACCAAAAAAACTGGACTGAAACAGCGAGTTCTCCCTAAACAATAAGCCCTCTCTTTGAAAAACAACTCTGCGAAAGACTCAGAAAAAGATTGCAAGACATGTATGGCAGAGTGCATGAACTCAAGGTGGGGTGGGGGGCATGGGAAAGAAGGTGAGATGACTCTAAACTTGATTGAGAAAT
Source organism: Rhizomys pruinosus (assembly GCA_009823505.1). NCBI lineage: Eukaryota > Metazoa > Chordata > Mammalia > Rodentia > Spalacidae > Rhizomys > Rhizomys pruinosus. The sequence goes on from VZQC01013306.1 coordinate 1,200,408, forward strand.
GGAAAAGTATGGAACAAGTTTAATAACAATAATATATAATACAGATAATATATCTATATATAATTATAATAATATAATATATAATATATATCTGTCTTTTCAAGACAGGGTCTCCCTGTAGCCCCAGCTGTCCTGGAATTCACTCTGTAGACCAGGCTGGCCTTGAACTCACAAAGATCCACCTGTCTCTGCCTCCCGAGTGCTGGGATTAAAGGCGTGCACCACCATGCCCAGATAATAAAAGATGTATTTTTTAAAAAAGAAAAAAAAAATACAAAATAATAATCCCTAGAAATACTAAGGCAGAGAAATTAAAGATATAAAAGTTAGAAACAAAACACAAATAAGGGGACTTCGAAACAGTGTCCATATGGCTTGAAAAATGGACTTGGTGAACTGAACTCATTTTGGAGTGGTTTGTCTGGAGAGCCTGGTGTCTCATGAGAAAGTTTATGAAGAATGCTTGCTGAGCTGAGGTGATACTTCCAGAATGCCAGCACTGCCCTTTAGTTTCTCATGGGACATGTTAATCTCTATGGAGATGATGATGTTGTGCTCATCTCACTTTGCTGGATTGTTATAGTCAAACCAACTTGTTATTGTGCGGTGTTCTCTAAACCTTTGTCTGAAGTTCCCACAAGTATGGGAATAAAATCAGAGCTGCTGGTGTTACCAGCATGTCTGTGCATGCAAGCTTTCAGTCTTCTGGCCCTTTGCAGATCTCTGATAATTCGTTCAGGCCCCAAGGCTGCACCCTGGGGCCAGAGAAGAAACTAAATTATTATGCACATCAAAGTGAGATACAGAAAAGAATACTAAACAATTAAGACATGATGTGAGAATAGGGATTTGGCTAAATCTGAGAGGTGTTAAACAGGTTAATGCAACAAGATTTTACAAGAGTCTCCATATTGAGTGTAAGGAAGGGAAACAGGCTATACATGAACCCTTGAATTTTGCTGTTTGGTTCTTTGCATTCTTTTGAGAATGGGTCTCCCTATAGCCCCAGCTGGCCTCAAACCCAAAGAGCTCCCTCCTTCTGCTCAGCATGAAGGCCAACTCAGGGATCAATTTTTCATTGCAAACACATTCCGAGATTTCAGGAGTTACAACTATTTAATAGGTTGTTGTGATCCTCAATATCAAGCCACAATGACTGTTCATAGATAGCATCCAACAGTTAAAGCTGAATCAACAAAAGACATCCAGGAAGAAGTCTCAAGTCCACCTGTTTTTGTCTCTCGAGTGCTGGGATTAAAGGCCTGAGCCCTAGAATGTAGAAGCTAGGTAAAGGAATTATGAAAGAAGATATTTCCAGTTTGTAGGAAGTTTGCACTCCACTCAGTCATACACAATTAGTGCAGGTGAGAAGCAGAGACTCAGGGCTCCTAAGCAGGCTAGGCTTGTACACTGCTCTGAAACAATCTAGGCCTGCACAATTCTCCAGGTCATTCCTAAGGAGATCCGGTTCCAGCTAACCCTGACTTCCTTGTACTGAGTAGGAAACATCCCAGTGGGGCTTCATTGCCTGGGTCAGCTGATCCATTGGGAGTCAATCACTCCAGGTCTGTCAATGTCATCTCTGACTCCTCTGAGCATCATAAAATCTTGCACCAAAACACAGAGAAGAAAGTCCTGCTCAGTGTGTGCAGAGATGGCAACGTCCAGTGAGTATACTCTACCCTGTCCTGACTTCACAGTTCTAAAGGGTCTCCTTTAAATGTTCACATCTGTAATGGCAGAATCAGTCCTGTAAACAAAATCTGCCCTCTGGGAGGCTTGAACTCAGGACCTTCAGATTATGAGACTGACACGCTGCCTGCTGTGCTAAGAAGGTGACAGATATACAGCAGAGGACACCGTCTACAGGGTCTTTGGGCCAGTGGGTCAGTTACAGGGCCATGAGTGCACTGGGTGGGCTCTACAGAGTCAGTGTCAGCAGGTCACACCCATATCCCTGTGACAGGAGTCAGTGAAATGGAGACATTTGCCGCCCTAGTACAGAATGTTCTTTCTACTGAGATTCCGGCTTAGGACAAAACAAGGGTAGTTACTTTTTCAATCCTCAAGATATAATTAAAAATTGAAAATTTCCTGCAACATTTGGAAAGTTTAGGTAGCTGTATTAGGGGAGGAAGAGGGAGAGATGTGGTCTGTGTGGTGGGTTAGCTCAGTTGGATTGAACCTGATACTTAGAAAGTCAAGGTCATGGGTTCAATCCCCATGTAAACTATACAAAAATCTGATTGTAAATATGCAGGATCCATAATTAATCAAACATATCTGCTGGAGAAGAGAATTTACATCTAGTAACTCTCCACAAATTACATGGAGCCATCTAAGGTACACTACCCTCAGGGCTCCCTCTCCTTTGACAGAGCCTTCAACTGCAGTCTGCTTTGTGGACTAGAGTCCTGGGAAAATGGGGGTGGAACAGAGGACCCAGGAGGAGAGCAATGTGGGAGCAGAGTGGAAAGGAGCAATTGGAACTGGGCTTTTCAGCATCGCACCCCACCCCCATGTTTCCAGCCACACATACTCTGGAGCAACCCCACTCCAAGCCTGTCAGCCATGGCTGTGCAGCTGCTTACTGAGACCGAGACCATCCTCTGGGAGAAATCTCCCCTGAAAGATTTCTGAGGTGGAGTTGTGTCCCTCTCAGTGCTCCCACAGAGCTGGGCTTCTTCTCTGCTATGGCTTCACATGAATGCAGGTGTCCTGGTGGTCTTTTGCATCATCGTATAAAAAGGCAAATATCAAGATGAATGTAATGCAGTGTGGGCATGTTGGATCTGAGCTAAGGTGTGTGTGAGGCAGCGGCTTCAAACTCTAGGCAAGCACATACCAATAAGTCATGTCCAATCCTCACGTACTGTTAAAAGTCTATACAGTGAATTTGATGTCTCTGCAGGCAGAAAGAAGTGTGTCTTGGACTCACAGATAGAAGGCAGGTTTTCCCCACATAGTTTCCTAAGGGAAGATAAGCAGTAAATGGCTGTCCACTTCTGATTGTTCCTGAGACCCAATGTGGCACTATGTGCTCCAGACCTGGGATGCTGGTGCAGGGCAGGGATGCTGGTGCAGGGCAGAGCACAGCCAATAGTGGAGTCAGAAATTCTGAAAGGCTGAATTTGGCTGAGGCTGGGTAATGGGAGAGGCATCTTGAGTGATGGGAAGTCCCAGTCCACTCACTTGTAGTGGAGAAGAGTGAGCCAAGCTCTCTCCACACCACAGCACTGAAGGGACTGCTATAGAGACATTTAATAGTCGAGAGATGGGAACACATTATAATGCAGGCTTCTAGAAGAACTGTTTATGACATCTTAGCTTTCAGCAGACAAGCACAGAATAAAAATGGCCGCATCCTTCTCTCTCAGCCAGATTCAAGGTTGCACACAGCAGTAATCATGCAGGAAAGACAGCTTTGGGTCATCAACACACAGGACCTGAACGGTGAAGCAGATGTGTAAGTTTCAAACACTGAGCTCTTCACACAGGTTTCATACTCCAGTCATGGCCTGACCATCTCAGGGCAGAACCTAGAGGCAAAGAAATGAGAATCTAGCTCTGTATCTGTGCATCCATCTCTCTCTGTCTATGGCATTAGGCAATTGAGGAAAATCTTTCTGGAATGCTTTCCCAATCCGCCCTTGGTCACCCTTGGCTTGGCTGAGTCCCTTGCTCTGATCTCAATTTCCTTTTAAAAGGTCAGCTGATGTTTCCCCATTTTGTTTACTCTGGGAACTTTGCAACGAGAAAAGCTGTTGAGCAGGGTAGATTCTCAGGATTTACTTGTTAGTTAAAAAAATTACCAAATGACTTCTCACTCTTTTCTGGTCTTAACTTCAGCTGGGCATCTTCAGAGCACCTAGGTGAGACAGGATCTGCCATGCCTCCTCCACTCGGTAGGATGACCAAGCACAACTTGTGCATTTGGTGTAATGTAAAATTGCTCACTACCATCTTGTCAAATCCCCGGGAACTGATCTGTCACCATATGGGTTCTAGATTTTGCTCTTGTACGTTGGAGTCTCTCCATCTTTCCCTGTCACCCTCCCCATATGCTGGTGCTTCAGTGTTCTGGCTTTTCCTCCCCCAGAAGTCTTGTCTTCCTTCTCTCTTTTGATGAAAAGAGACATGGAAGATTCTCCATTCATTAACTGACTGAATGAGTAAAGGGACAAGGAAATACTTCCTGAGCTTCTTTTACCCTGTTCCACTTCCCCTACAAAATCCACAGATAACCTGTGCTTTTCAGTTGCAAGTGCCTTTTAGATGCTTTTTTTTTTTTTTTTTTTTTTGCAATTTTTTTCAAGTACGACAGTTGAATTTTGGGAGTATGTGTGTGAGTGTGTGTTAGTGTGTGTGTGTGTGTGTTTGTGTATCTGAATCTACACTTTCCAGATGTAATGAAGGCTCAAGTAAACTGAATTCTTTTTCTGAAGATCCTAGAGTCAGTACGTAGCAAGGACCTGAAGTGAGAAGCAGATATGTAAGTTTCAAACACTAAGCTCTTCCTCCCTCTACCTCAACTCTCCTGTCTGGTCTCCATGTGAATTCAGCCACTAACACATGAGATAAATAGTTTCCTCACCTCCACAACCTCCTTTGAGCTTACGCATGGGGCTCCGGGTAAGTCCCCTGACCTACAGCTGGGCTCTGTAACTCTCTGCCTCAGACCTGCACTGTCCACACCTGCTCAGCACTTAGAGCCAAGCTGCAGAAGGAAATGAGACAAAGATCAACTGGGCGTGTTCTTGAGATCACAGCGCCTGGAGGAAACTGAACACATCGGTAGCTCTCCAGAACCAAGGCAAACAGGTCTTTGCTGGGCTCTGCTGTGTGCACCCACATGTTGGGAACCAGAGAAGAGTGCAAAACATCCCTGCGTTCAGTCTTGTGTTTTCTTACTATATTAAAAGACTCCTCCCGAGGGAAACCAAGGTGCAGTGGTTAATCCACAAAAAGCCAGGATCATGCCGTGGCCTCTCTGCTCTGTCAAATGCTCATCCCCTAAGCCTGGTGGTCACTGTCCTAGGTCTCCTGTCCCTGATCTTGGGAGTAGAGTCTTAGTGTAGAGTCACTGCAGGTGACAGCGAGTGTTCTGATGGTGCAAAAGCATGTGCTCAGCATGTTCTTCCAGAGAAAAAAGGTCTCAAGGGATGTTGGCTTCTTCCATATCATGAGGTCCTTACCTCCCAGGTCACCAGCCTCTCTGCCCTGGGTATGGCAGCCATGCCAAGTAGTGGCATGAGTGCTAGGGGCCACAAGGGCAGAATCAAGAAGGAGAGGAGGATGGTTCTCAGAGAAGGTGGTAGCTGAAATGGATCAAAGAAAGACCTGGGAGTGAGCAAACACATTTATTGCAGGGGTTGTAAGCACTTATATAAAGTATTGGTGGGCTCTTTGACCAGGTGGTGGGTGTGACAGAGGGGAAGCCTATGTGTGTTCTGCAAGGGCTAAGTTTTATGGCAGGATAAGCTTATGGCTTGTGCCATTTGTCTACTGAGGACAGGGAAGACAAGCTTCAGGAGAGATAAGCTTAGGAATGCTATACTTCAAACTACACTCACCTGAGGGGGGGGCTTCAGGTACCCGATGTCCAGTATGAGGAGTGGGAGCACTCCCATCTCCTGCTGGGAGGAGGCCTGCTGTCTTATACTGAGCCATAATGGATTATCTGGCCCCACAAAGGGGAAAAGTGTGCACAATCTTAGATTTCAGATTTCAGAACCAAAGAAAGCTACAAGGGATTCATAGGATCCATGGGGACCTTCCCAGGTCAGGAGGGTCCACCCAGGATTTCCATGCTTAAGAGGTCCAGGGTCAGGAGTATCCAACCAGGAGGGTCGAAGGGTTCTTTAGAAAAGTAGGAAAAGGGGCTGGAGAGATGACCTAGCGGTTAAGAGCTCCGACCGCTCTTACAGAGGACCCGGGGTTCGATCCCCAGCACCCACATGGCGGCTGAGAACCGTCTGAAACTCCAATTCCAGGAGAACTCCAGTTCCAGGGGAATCCGACACCCTCTTCTGACCTCCGTGGCATTGCACGACACGGGTGCACAAACTTGCATGCAGCAGTATATTTATACACATACAAAAATAAATAAAAATTAAAATTAAAAAAAACAAAAAGTAAATAATAATAAAAAAAAAAAGAAAAGTAGGAAAAAAGGAAGGGAGGATGGGCTATCACCATTTATTGTAGGTAGAATTGGCAGGAAGATAAGTCTTTCCACCTTCTGTGTGAATAAGGAGCAATACAAGAAACTAAATGTCCCCACCCAGTTTTGAACCAGGGACCTACTGGGTGGGAGGTGAGCATTCTGACCACTGTACTATGGAAACACTGTAGGAAACCTTTTGTTGTTTTACTTCCAACAAATGCCGTGCAGCCTTGCAAAGGTGTAGCAAAGACTGCCTAGATCCGTGTTAGCTGGGAGAACAGCAAACAGCAAGGCCAGAACACAGAAGAAACCCAGGAAGAGTGAGAGGCCAGATGGTGTCCCAGGGAAAGAACTGACATGGGCAGGGAGAGCGACAAGAGGACGAAGGGCAGATGCAGGAATTCCCGCCCAAGACACACCTTGCTGTGCAGTAGAGTTGCTTAAGGAAATCAAATCACAGGAGGGGAATGGGAAACACAGATACCCTGAGATGCCTTGAAAGAACCTTGTAGAAGTGAAGATCTTTTGAGAGAACTGGGGCTGGTGCTTAACTGGTTACCACGTTTTAGGAAAAGGTTTCTCAGTTTACATGGAGCCTAGAAATGGGAAATCTGAACTCGTGGGAAAGGGACTGACAGCTCAGAAGTGCTCCAAAGCAGAGGAGGTCTGTGGCAGCTCCCAACACCATGGGCAGAAGAACCCTCCACCAAGGAGCAGAGCAGGGAAGGAAATGGATCAGGAGAGAAGATCCCAGAGAGGAAGGCATGAAATGCAGAGCCTACACTGCAGTAAAAGGAGAGGCAAGCACAGGCCCTGCCCACTTTCAGAAACCTCTGACTCATAAATAATTACAGAGCTAGGCCAGAAGCTGGAGGATGTGGGCCTCGATCACACTACCTCCTGCATGCTAAGCGAGCACTCTACCACTTGAGCTAATCCCCCACCACTGCACCATCCTGTGTTCCTTGTGCAGCTGGAGCTGTGCTCCAACCTCAGCTGCTGCTCCCACAGTCCAGACTCTCACCTCCTTCTGCTCAAAACTGCCCAGGGCAGAGCTCAAAGGGGATTTTTCTGTAACAGGCAATAAAAGGGAACCAGAGACTGAGTGCTGGAAAAGTTTGTTGGCCCCAAGTTCCACTGCAGGTGAACGAGCAGGCTGCCCTTGCCCTAATGTACACAGAATTGTCCTCGTTCCAGTGGATCTGACTGCAGGACTGCTCAGGAGAGACTGAGGATTCAAAATAAAGCTGTTTCTGCCTGGTTTTGAACCAGAGACCTCTCCCATGTTAGGCAGGCATGATGACCACTACACTACAGAAACACACACAGATGATGACTTTCCTTAACTGTAGAACAGAGTAGTAGAGATGGCCATCTGACTGAATGCTGTGCAGGCTGAGAGAGGAGCACCTTTACTCAATGTCTCTTTCATTTGCTTTCTTAACAAGGAAGTTGGAAACAATATTTACTTGTCTTATGCTCTGTGGGAAACAAAATCAGCTCTGACTACCTGAAGCAAATGACGGTCTCTGTAGTCATCATAGGAACCTGAATCCCCAAGCTCACCCACAAATCAGATTTAACTGGGGGGGAAGGACACTCAATTCCCACTCTTCATTCTGCCACCCTCATGAACTTTCATTCTTAATCTCAGACTGAGTTTTAGACAAGCCATGTTCAACACCATTCACTAGGACATGGGAGAGTCAGCCAGGATATGTGTCCTTTATGGCCAACTGAAGAGTGGTCTTGTCAATCCTGAACTTGACCTTTCTTTCTTTCTTTCTTTCTTTCTTTCTTTCTTTCTTTCTTTCTTTTTGATATTTTAGTACCAGCTGTCATGGAGCTCATTCTGTAGACCAGGCTGGCCTTGAACTCACAGAGATCCACGTACCTCTGCCTCCTGAGTGCTGGGATTAAAGGCGAGTGCCACCATGCCTGGCTTTGTTGTTGTTGTTATTGTTTTTTGTTTTGTTTTTTACTTTTCTTGAGTTCAGTAATACCCCTCAGACATCTAGAATATTTATACACAGGCAGGTTCACATGCACATACCATCTACCACAGAAATTGAACTTGTGTAGGTCCACAAAGACTGCATTTCCTCAATTTTGGCATACCGACACTAAGAAATTTGTCCAGTCTCACTAAACTATAACATAACACTCAATCCCTAACTCCCAGGGAGTTTACTATTATGTGACTTTCATAGATATGGAACTCTTCAGGAAATGAAGAACTCCAAGTCAAAATTCATAAGGAAAAGGGACTAACAACAATATCCCCTTAATTTGGCTGGTCCATTCACCTCTGTGATCAGTAAGCCATAACACTTACTGAAAATGAATAAGCATTCATAACATATTTTGTGAGCATATAACAGCTAGTGCTGGGTGAAATAACTGAAGACCTGCCGAGTAAGGCATCTCCCTTGTGTTCTACACTCCAATCCAGGAAGTAAGCAGACACACAAGGAACACAGCTGGTGAGTTAGGGACAGTGAAGGAGATAAAATTTAGTTCTAGACAGGTTTGTGATGACTGAGGATGTTTCCTATGAAAGGTGAGTGATTTTTTTCAGACTTTAGACTTTATGCATACTTCTGTGGCACAGTGTTAATATACATTTAATATTTAACATAATGTAATTGATTCTTTGAGAAATTCATTCAACATACATTGATCTTATTCATCTCCCTCCCCCTCTCCATCTCCACCAGATTGCACACCCCCAACCCACATCATGTCCTCTATTATTATTTTGCTTTTTAAAAAATCTTTTTATTGGGACTAGAGATATGGCTCATCAGTAAACAGGACTTACTGTTCTTGCAGAGGACCTGGGCTCAATTCCCAACGTTCACATGACAGCTAACAACTGTCCATCGCTCCAGTTCCAGGGGATCAGATGCCTTCTTCTGACCTCCTCTGACATTGAAGGACACAGGTACACTTACATACATGCATGCAATACACTCATGCCCATAAAATGAAAAATAGTAACATTTTTATAATGCTTTTAATGATATTTTGTGTATTTCAGACATCATTTCTCAGTTCAGTTTAGACATATTCTCCTTTCCCTTCCCCACACCCCACCCCAGATCATGCACTCTGCAGTAACTCTCCTTCATCTTTCTCTCGGTCTTTTTTCTTAAGTAATAACATATTTTAAAAGATTTTATTTTGGGGTGTTTCATACATCAGTACTGTCTCTGCACTGTTTCTATTTCTCAGTGTCCAAACATCTCCTCCTATGTCCTCACT
>VZQC01013306.1:1212337-1310762 GCA_009823505.1 Rhizomys pruinosus
TTTACTTTCTTTCCTCTGGCTGAAAGCCACAAACAAATTCAGTAATAAGTGGCTGAGCAGGCAACATTATATCCCAATACCTCTAGACTGAAGAATAGATAAAAAGGATAAGGGAAAGGGATACAGCAAAGACCATAGTCCAAGCACTTTATTGGGGAATCAACTTCTGGATGGCCTCCTGCCTTGCACAGAGAAAGGGGCAACCAGCAGGTGAAGTTAGACATGCTTTACAGACAGTTAGGGCCTTGGGTAACTTTCCATGAAGCAGGCTGTGCAGCTTAGCCCACGATTGGCTGTTCTCTTGACAAGCAGAGGGACTTACTAAGGCTAAGCCAGGACCCGCCAATTTAGAATATGGGGAAGCATATGCACATTTTGAGAGTTTTCTTGCAATATTCAAAAGAGGTTAATTGTTACGAGGGGAATTGTAACTATAGAGATTGGGATTTTTATAAACAATGCCATAATGTGAGTAAAAATGTCCTCCCTAAGGCCTTGTTCCTGTCATTAGCAGATTCTCTCTCTTCACTTCCAGTAATTGGGACCAAAGGAAATCTCCAGAAGCCTATTACCTGCAGTGTGTCCTTTTCTTTAAGTTTTACACTGTTACAATAGGAAAAAAGCCATTCAAATATCTGGCCTGAGTAAAATCTTATCTTTCCAGTTTTGCTGTGTCAATCCTTTGGTATCATGACTACCTCTGGGAGGGCTGATTCACCTTGAGTCATGCTAAAGACATAGACAAAAATGTCTAGTTCATTAATGAGAAGGTGAACTTTCCTGTTGGAATTCATACCCCCTAGAGCTGTGATTGTGGACCTGACCACAGACATGTAGCTCTCTGTAAGTCTGCCTGCTTTGAATTCTTCAGAAAAATGTACACTCTTCTTTACTTCTTTTTTAAAAAATATTTTATTATTTTACTTTATGTGTATGAGTATATTGCCTGGATGTAGGTGTGTGCACACCTGTTGTGCAATGCCCATGGAGGTTAGAAGAGGGTGTTGGATGCCCTGGAACTGGAGTTACAGACAGTTGTCAGCTCTGGTGGTGGGTATCTTCTCCTGGGTCCTGTGCAAGAACAGCTATCTGCTCCCCCCCTTTTCTTCCTAGTATCTCTTTTTAGCCCTGCTTTCCTTAACACTTTAGGATGCCCCAACACCTTGAATTTCTTTTTCTCCAAAGCTCCTTTCTTCACGCTGCTAGTCCATCATGTGTCTGACCACCATGGTGACTCAGAATGAGCATGGCTTTATGGGATTTGCCCTCCCTTCTCCTCCTGAGGGCTGCTCCTGAGATTCATAGGTTACCTGTACTGAGGATTTGAATTCCAAGGAAATTGTCCTAAAGCTTCCGTTTGAGTCTATTCTTTTTTTTTAATTTTTTAATTTATTATTTTTTATGTTTGTGAACATACTGTCTGCATGTAGGTGCACCTGTGTCCTGCAATGCCACGGAGGTCAAAAGAGGGCATCAGGGATTCCCCTGGAAATAGAATTAAAGATGGTTCTTAGCCACCATGTGGGTGCTGGGAATCGAACCCGAGTCCTCTGCAAGAGCAGTCGGTGCTCTTAACCACTGAGCCATCTTTCCCAGCCCCCTGAGTCTATTCTTTTTTTTTAAGTTTTTATTTTATTTTATTTTTATTTATGTGTATGAATGTACTGTCTGCATGTAGGTTTGTGCACCCGTGTTGTGCAATGCCAAGGAGATCAGAAAAGGGTGTCAGATTCCCCTGGAACTGGAGTTGTCCTGGAATTGGAGTTACTGACGGTGGGTGCTGGGGATCGAACCTGGGTCCTTTGCAAGAGTGGCCGGCACTCTTAACTGCGAGGCCATCTCTCCAGCCCATAGTCTTAAAGTTCTGTTTGTATGATAATAACAACCTTCAAAGGAACCCCTTTTCACTTTATCAACACTGCTAAGATAAGACAAAGAGAGTGAGTTTTTCTGTCCCCACTTGGAATGGAAATTCCAAATAAATTAAACTTTTCAGGCATTATATATATAGTACGTAATTGGGGTGGGGGTGAGGGTTTTATTTGATTGATTATATATATAGTATGTGTATTAGTCACTTTTCTGTTGCTGTGATAAAACACCATGACCAAAGGAACTTATAAAAGGAAGAGTTTATTTGAGCTTACGATTGACGGTTCCAGGGAATTAGAGTCCATTGTGGCAGGAGGCATGGCGGCTGGAGACTGCAGCAGCAAGCCGAGGGTCACATCTTGCAATGAGCACAGGAAGCAGAGAGAGAGAGACTGGAGACCACGAGGCTTGTTAAACTCACTAAGCCTGCCCCCAGTGACATACTTCCTCTAGCATGGCCACACCTTCTAAGACCTCCAAAAACAGTGCCACCAACTGGAGGCAAATATCTGAATACTTAAAGTCTATGGGGGACACTCATTCAAACCACCACAGTATGTAATCAGGGTGGGGGTGAGGGTTTTATTTGGTTGATTGCCTGGTTTTGTTTCTGTTTTTCTTAATGCCAGTGAGCACTCAGACCTCAAACCACTGTGGCTTACAGCATGGGCTTCAATTACAAGAGGACATGTCGTCCTTTCTCACACAGCTCTTAACTGAATCTGCTTGGTGATTTGGGTGACTCTTTGTGTTAATAATTCCCTTCACACAATAAAAGGTGTTCAGATCATTTTCATAGAAGTTGATTTTACGCCGGGCGTGGTGGCACACCCTTTAATCCTAGCACTTGGGAGGCAGAGGCAGGCAGATCTTTGTGAGTTCAAGGCCAGCCTGATCTACATAGTGAGTTCCAGGACAGCCAGAGCTACAGGGAGACCATATCTATCTCAAAAAGATGAAAAAGACCCCCCCCAAAAAAGTTGATTTTACAACTTGGAGCCACACTGTACCTTACTGTGGAAAGTGATGCTGTAGCTTACTGTGGAGAGCCATGCTGTACTTTACTGCAGTGAGTTTCCACTAAGTCTCACACTTTGTATACTTTAAAACTTAGTCTGGAGTGCTTTTCAGCTTGTTAAAAAAACTCAGTTTCATCAAAGTTCAGTTTTACCTGTTAATATCATGATGCTGTGAGGAAGACTCACTTTCATAACATTTTTAAACATTTTGTCTATATTTCCAATATTTTATGTTTATATTGCTACCTTGCTCATAATGTTTTCCTTTAATAGTACGTAGTTCTATTCTACATCTACCTTAAATCGTTTGTCTTTCAAAAAGAGAGAATGCTTCCATAGTGTGAAAAAAACAAAGGAAAATGTGTTAGTTCATAAGCCTACTGAAAAATACACATAATACATACATGAGTGCATGTGTATGCCTGAAGGCTATACAGCAAAATCTCCCACAAAAGAAACTTCCCTTCCAGTTGTGGCTCCTGGAATACTGAACTAAAAACACTGTCTTAAATTATTGATGGGCTCACCACCAACAACAAGGTTTCAGAAAGACAGAGCTTCGAAATAAGGCTTGATTGCCTCCCAGAACATGGAGGCAATTGCAGAATCCATGACCTACTTTGGATACAGGACTTGGAGCAATTGAGCTGGAAGCCTTCTCCCAGAAGACAGTAGCAAAAGATAAAGTGTAAGTTGCCAAGGGAGAAAACAAATCAACAATCCAACCAGCTGTAAGGAGTATGAGCCACAACCGTGACCGCCCAGCAACTCCTCTCTACTGGCACAATAGTGGAATTTTTATCTTGGGGGTAATTATAGCTGTGTATTTGGACTTAAAGCCTTCTCAATGGAAGCAAACTCATGTGTTGTGCTGTAAACACAGGCAAGTACACGTGACTATCGGGATCATAGACTCTAGAGAAAAATCTATTTCTGTCACTTCCCTAGAGAAATACAGTTTCTTTCTATATTCTAAATACATATCCTTACAGTAACAGACAAGTACACCTATTACCACTCATCACAGAAACTTTTTGCAACACATGAACACGATTATGAAGTTCCACAGTGGGTCAAATGCATAGAGTATCTGTGAGGTGGCCAGACCTAAGTGGCACATCTGCAATGCAATGTCTGCACCTAAGACTCAGGGAACATCTGAGAGAGTGGGCAGAAAGAATGTAAGAGAGCCAGGGACAAGGGGGCTATGGCTACTTAAGGCATTCTAGACATCATAGGGAAGCTACAGCAAGGACATTCCCACAGTATGGTAGTCTAACAAGATCTGAAAAATGACAAGACAAGCTTACATGCCAAGGTGGACAGGGGAATGTCACAGCATCCCACCTCAAGATGAAGAGCTACAGGCAATCAGTGGATGCTGAGGAAGGGAGAAGCAATTTTCTCCAGGGACAAGCTCCTTGAGAGGTCATCTAATTCCAAATGTGCAGTTCTAAACACAGGTGTCCAGGAGCAGAACTAAATGGACTCTCTTTCTCTCTCTCTCTCTCTCTCTCTCTCTCTATATATATATATATATATATATATGTGTGTGTGTGTGTGTGTGTGTGTGTGTGTGTGTGTGTATGTGTGTGTGTGTATATGTGTGTGTGTGTGTGTTGGAAGCTTTCTTTGTAATGAGCAGGTACAATGTGTCTGTGCTAAAGGAAGGGGAGCACAGTACCCACCAGTGGCCACTGTAGGGAGCTGACCTCTGGATGCAGAGGTCAGCCGGTTACCTCCATGTTCTAGTTTGTCTTCCATTGCTGTGACAAAACACTCTGACCGACACCAACTTGGGGAGGAAAGGGTTTATTCAGCTTACATCTCCCGGGTCAGAGTTCATCACTTAGAGAGCCCAACGCAGGAACTCAGAGCAGGAACCTGGAGGCAGGAGCTGAAGCACAGGCCATGGAGGAATGCTATTCACTGGCTTGCTCTCCTGGCTCATGCCCAGCCTGCCCTCTTATACTGTACACAACAACCTGCCCAGGGTGGCACCACTCATTGTGGGCCGGGCCCTCCCACACTGCTTGACCATCAAGACAATACTCCACAGATGTGGCCACAGGCCAATCCAATGGAGCCAGTTCCCCAATTGAGGCTCCCTCAACCCAGGTGTGTCAAGTTGACACTAAACCTATCCAGCACACTCCATAACCCAACCTGAGAGGTAACTCCACCTCAGGCCCTTAGCCTGGGACAACGGAACATTTCCCACTCTTGGCCATGATTTCCCACCTGCCCAGAGACTGCTGGACCTGGACAGGAATTTCAGGCTGATAGCTAATAGCCTATCTTCAGCCTATGTCCATTCACAACTCACTTCACCACACCAGCTGTCCAGGTTGATGGTCCAAGAACCCCCTTCCAACCCACTGGCCACCAGAATGAAATGACAGAGCTTCACTTCACATAATTGCACATATCATATTTTTTAAAAGTGAAAATAACCCAATATTTTCTGTTACTTATTTTACTTATGTTACTTCTATTACTTACTTCTCAAGTCAATCTTGGAGAATAGTGACCCCTTCTATGAGGTTCTTTATTACATTCAATTTAAAAGGAAAAGAAGAATGTTTAGATGTTTTAGTAACAGGTTCTATACTGAGTCAGAGTTGTGAAATTTTGGAAACATGAAGAGAGAGCTGCAAATATTGAAATCCCTAGAAAGATAATACAGAAAAAGCATAAAGTAAAGTTGTGGTGACATGAGTATTTTAAATATCATCAATTGGTTGGTTGGTTGGCTAGTTTCTGGCATGTTTTTTCTACATATCCCTAACTAGCCTCAGTTTTTACAAGAACTATGAAAGGCAGAAGAATGTGGACCAAAGTTTTTCCAGTACTAAACAACAATAGATGCCAACTCAGATTACTATATCCAGAAAAAATGTTGATTATAGTTGAAGGAGAAAGAAAAATCTTTCATGACATAAACGAGATGAAAGAATGCATGTCCAGAAAACCAACCCTTCAGAAAATACTCAAAGCAATTCAAAGGACAGAGGAAAGAAGCAACTGTCCCCAAGAAGCAAGAGAGAGGGAGAGAGAGATTAATAAAAATATAACTGTGGAAATACAATCCAGACCAAGAATGCAAACAGAAAATAAGGTGAAAGGAAACAACACACATCTCTCAATAATAACCTAAAATATTAATGGTCTGAAGTCCCCAA
This sequence comes from Rhizomys pruinosus, assembly GCA_009823505.1. Classification (NCBI taxonomy): domain Eukaryota; kingdom Metazoa; phylum Chordata; class Mammalia; order Rodentia; family Spalacidae; genus Rhizomys; species Rhizomys pruinosus. The sequence goes on from VZQC01013306.1 coordinate 1,218,411, forward strand.
TCAAATGACATAGACTGGGAGAATGGATTAGGGAAACAAATCCATCTATATGTTGTCTACAAGAAACCCCTCTCACCCTCAATGACAGGCACCAACTTAAAGTGAAAGTATGGAAAAGTAAACTGTACCAAAAGCCAAGCAGGAGTTGCTATTCTAATATCAGACAAAATAGGCCTCAAAGTATAATGAATCAGAAGAGACAAAGAAGGCTACTACATCCTTATCAAAGGAACAGTTAACCATGGAGATTTCACAATCATAAATACATATGTACCAAACTCCGGTGCACCAAACTTTATAAATGCAATTCTACAGGACCTCAAGGCACAGATTAATTGCAGAACACTAATAGTGGATGTAATAGTCACTTTTCTGTTGCTGTGACAAAACACCATGACTAAGGAACTTATAAAAGGAAGAATTTATTTGAGGTTACGATTGATGGTTCCAGGGAATTAGAGTCCATTGTGGCAGGAGGCATGGTGGCTGGAGACTGGAGCATCAAACCGAGGGTCACATCTCGCAATGAGCACAGGAAGCACAGAGGAGGACACTCATTCAAACCACCACAGTGGGGGACTTCAATACCCCAATGAGCCCTTTGCATAGATTAACTGGACAAAGAATGAACAGGGAGACATCTGAATTGAACAATACAACACACAAAATGGACCTATAGACATCTACCAAATATTCCACCCAAACCCCAGAGAATATACTTTCTAATCAGAACTCCATGGAACATTCTCTAAAATCAACCATATACTGGGACATAGAAAAAAAGCTCAAAAAATACAAAAGGATTGAAATAATTTCATGTATTCTATCAGACCACAGTGCAATAAAGCTCAATATCAACACCAGAATAATCTCTACTATGTATAAGAACACGTGGAGACTAAACAACACATTCCTGAATAATGAATGGGCCAAGGAAGAAATAAAGAAAGAAATAAAAACATTCCAGGAACTAAATGAAAAAGACAATACAACACAACAAAACCTATGGGACACATTAAAACCAACAACTGAAGATCCAAACTTGAGCACATACAATTTCAGCCACCTTATATTTGACAAAAGGGCCAAGAAAACTCAATGGAGGAAAGACAACATCTTCAGCAAATGACATTGGCATTGTAGAAGAATAAAATTAAATCCCTACCTCTCACCCTGTGCAAAAATCAACTTCAAATGGATCAAAGACCTTAGTGTGAAATTTGAAACTCTGAAAATGATAGAAGAAAACATTGGTAGCAACCTCCAAGACATAGATGTAGGAAAAGACTTTCTAAATCAGACAGCAGCTGCCCAGGAAATAAGGTTGACAATTGACATGTGGGACCTCATTAACCTCAAAAGCTTCTGTACAATGAAAGAAACAATCAATGAAGTGAAGAGAAAACCCAGAGAGGGTGAGGAAACCTTCACCAGTAATACACATGACAGAGCATTAACATCCAGAATATTTAAATTTCTCAAAAAACAAATAAGTAAGAAAACAAATGACTCACTCAAAAGATGCAGTAAAGAGCTGAACAGAGACTTCACAAGTGAGGAAGTAAAGATGGCTGAGAAACATCTTAAAAAGTGTTCAACATCACTAATAATTAAGGAAATGCAAATTAAAACCACTTTAAGATTTCATCTCACTCCAATAAGACTGGTTAAGATCAAGAAAACAAAAGATATCAAGGGCTGGAGAGGTTGTGGGGAGAAGGGAACACTCATCCACTGCTGGTGGGAATGTAAACTCATACAACCACTATGGAAAGCAGTGTGGAGAACCCTTAAAAAACTCAAAATGAGCCTACCACCTGACCCAGTCATACCACTGCTGGGTATATACCCACAAGACTCATCCCACTGGAGAGATACATGCACATCTATATTTATTGCAGCTCTCTTCACAATATCAAAAACCTGGAAGCAACCCAGACATCCCCCAAACACCAAGTGGATACAGAAAATGTGGTACATGTATACAGTGGAGTTCTATGCACCAGTAAAATAAGATGACATTATGAACTTGGCAGGTAAATGGATGGAACTAGAAGACATTATGCTAAATGAAGTAACACAGTCCCAGAAAATAATCAATGTATGGTGTACCTCATTTGTGGATGCTAGCACCAAATCCCTAGTTGCAAAGCAAACTAAGCATTGTCTATGTTATATGTCTTTTTTATATGAAAGCAGCGGTATGGTTAAAAGGTGAATCCCTTAATGGGCTTGAGAATTAACCTACCACTTATATTCAGATTTTGTAATATTGGTATATGGGTGGAGGATGTGAATGCATATTTTACAGTAATTTAAAATTAAAGGGAAAATGTGGGGGAAAAAGACAGAAAAAGATGCAAAACATGTATGGCAGAATGCATAAACTGGGGCGTGGTGGGAGGCAGGGAAAGGGAAATGTGTCTAAATTGGACTGAGAAATGCATGAAATGTACAGAACATCAATTAAAACTATTGCATAAAAAATAAAGAGAATATTAAAAGTTAAAAAAGTAATTGTATTTTAGAACATATTTGAAATTCTATGTCTACTACAATTTCTCAACATTGACTACTGGCAAAACTAGACTACCATGCTTTAACAATAATATGAAATTTGTCAATGTTACTGTAATAATAATGTGAGTTTGCCATTTACTCTCTTTTAAAATTCTTCGACCTATACAAAGTCTTTCATTATAATCATATTACTTCATAAAGAAAATGATGTTAATAAAATCTTTCAAAAAATGATTGTGGGCACTCAGGGTTAGCACAGCACCCAAGCAGGACACATCACTGGGCATGCGCATCAGCGTGGGCAGGGTTACCCAGCCAGCAGCGGGACTATAGGCAGCAGAGCAACATACCCCAACTCAAGCTGTGGTGCGAGTGTCCCAGTGTGAGCAGCGATAGTGATTCCAGGACTCAAGGCATTAGAAGAGAAAGGAAACCTGCCACAACTCCAATCCCAGAACACTAAGTTTCACAGCCAACCTACAGGAACTGGCCCATGGGAAACAGAACTCTTTACAGTGGGCAGAACTTTTGGGCAGTACACAGGGTTGTGCATTTTGCCTGGAAGGAGAAATGGTGGGAGGTTCAATCATATACTGATTCATGGGCTGTAACCAATGGTTTGGCTGGATGGTCAGGGACTTTGAAGGAGAATTATTGGAAAATTGGTGAGAAAGACATTTGAAGAAGTATGTGGACAGCTCTCTCCAAATGTGCAAAGGATGAGAATATAGTTCTGGGCTGGAGAGATGGCCTAGAGGTTAAGAGCGCCGACCGCTCTTGCAGAGGACCCGGGTTCAATCCCCAGCACCCACATGGTGGCTGAGAATCGTCTGAAACTCCAATTCCAGGAGAACTCCAGTTCCAGGGGAATCCGAGACCCTCTTCTGACCTCCACGGCATTGCACGACACGGGTGCACAGACCTGCATGCAGACAGTACATTCATACACATACAGAAATAAAATTTAAAAAAATATATAAAAAAAAAGAGAATATAGTTCTGTCTCATGTAAATGCTCATCAAAAGGTGATTCCAGAAAAGGATGAGTTCAAGTAGATCAGATGAGCCATTCTTTGGACAGTCAGCCTCCTTCTCCAGCTATCCCTGTCATTGCTCAGTGGGTCCATGAATAAAGTGGTCATGGTGGCAGAGATGATGGTTATGCATGGGCTACACAGCATGGATTCCCACTCATCGAGGATGATCTGGCTATAACTGCTTCTGCGTGCGGGATCGACTAATGCCAAAGACCAACATTGGGCCCCTGATATGGCACTGTTCCTAGAAGTGACCAGCCAGCTACCTGGTGGGAGGTTAACTACATTGGACCATGTATTAGTCAGGGTTCTCTAAAGAAACAGAAGCAACAGGATGAGTATATATAACTATATACAATTTATTGATTTGCTCACGTGACGGAGCTCAACAGTAGCGCCGAACTGGAGAGGCCGGGAATCCAGGGAACCGCTCAGTCAGCAAGGCTGGATGTCTCAGGAGTCCCAGTCTAGTGCTGAAGGCCCGAATGGATTCCAGGAGATCTGCCAGTCTCAGTACACGCTGGGATCCGAAAGGTTGATCACAGCAGCAAGACAAACTCACCAGATGAGAGAAGCAAGCCGCAGGAGGAAATAAAAGGGACCAGCTCCCGCTGCTGTGGCCTTAAATACTGCCTGCCGGCAGAAGGTAACACCCACATTTGGGGTGGGCCATCTGGGTTGAGGTGGTCCAATCAGAAGACCCTTTTCTCTTATTTGTTCCTTAGTCCAGTCAAGTTGACACCCAGCTTTAACCATCACAGACCACTTCCATTATGGAGGGGACAGTGCTTTGTTCTTACAGGAATATACACTAATTCAGCTTATGGATTTGCCTTTCCTGAACGTAAGGCTTCTGCCAACACTACCACTCAAGGAGTTACAGAATGCACTATCCACCACCATGGTATCCCACACAGCATCAGTTCTGACCAGAGAACTCACTTCATCACCAACTAAGTGTGATAGTGTGCCCATTGTCATGTCATGGAATCCACTGGTCTTGCCATATTCCTCACCAGCCAGAATTAGCTGGCTTAATAGAAAGATAGAATGGCCTCCTAAAGACATAGTCGCAGTGCCAATTAGGTGAAAATATTCTGGAGAGCTAGTGTATGGTCCTCCAGAAGGCAGTATATGCTTTGAGCTGCATCCAATATATTTGGTGGAATTATGACTGTGACATTTTTTTATTTGAAAAATAAACCTGGCATAAGGAGATGCTATTGGCTGTCAAGTTAACAAGGGGTTGACTTGTGATGGCTAATCCTGGGTGTCAAATTGACTGGATCTGGGATTAACTAAAATGAGAATGAGACCTTTTGTATCATGTGAAGGTCGAAGACACACACTAAATATGGGCATTACCATCTGATGGCACCCCATATAAAAGGCCATGGCAGAAATGAGCTCTCCCCTTTTTGCCACTAGCCTTCTCTCATTGGTGAGATTTTCCTGCTGCTGTGACCAACTCCTCTGATTCCAGTGTAGACCAAAAACTAGCAGACCTCCTGGCATCCATTGGGCCTTCAGTCCTGGATTGGGATTATTAAGACAATTCCAATGGGGTGGGGGAGTATGGAAAGGGGAATGAGTCTAAATTGGACTGAGAAATGTTATATGAGACACACAAATCTTCAATAAAAATATAAAAATGATTGTGAGTATTCTGTGTATAATTATTGCTGAATTGGTTCTCTGTATCATCTTACAGTTCTTTTGAATTTACGAGTTTATCTCATCCAATATTAATTGGGGAATATTAAGACACCAACAATGGCTGTATCACACCGGACTGGCTGAGAAGTTAGTACTTGCTCAGTTCATGGGGCTGGATGTCTCAAGACTTATTCATCCCATATAGCAACTTTGATCTTTGACCAACATCCCTTTGTTCGACCATCTCCTGTTCATAATACACAGTGATATCACAAAATATTTATCTTCCCTGTCTGGCTGGGTTCTCTTCTCATGTAACATGTTTTCACATATAATGTGTCTTCCATGTCATTGTATGATTAAGATTTGTATTTTTAGGATAGATAATTATTTCATTGTGTATCTGATACACAACCTCCAAAATGGCAGACAAGCCGGGTGTGGTGGTGTGTGCCTTTAATCCTAGCACTTGGGAAGCAGAAGCAGGTGGATCTTTGTGAGTTCAAGGCCAGCATGGTCTACAATGTGAGTTCCAGGACAGCTGGGGCTACAGGGAGACCCTGTCTCGAAAAGACCAAAAAAAAAAAATGGCAGACAAAAAAATTCTGTGTGTTAGCCATTGGACAAAGGATTAACCCACATCTTCCTCCCCAAACAAAGACCTGTCACTCTTGTAAAGACACAGCTATATATTCATTTCCAGACATATCCTGTTCCCCATCCTCTCGTCTCAAAAGATGCTCAAACACTGTGTGAGATAGCTTTACTGTCCAACTTTACACACCTGAGCTAAGGAAGCCTCAACTGGGTAATTGCTTCCATTGGACTGGCCTATGGACACATCTATGGGGTATTTTCCTGATTGTTGAGTGATATGGGAGAGCCCAGCCCACTATGGTGGTGCCAACCCTGGGCAAGTTGTTGTGTATTGTATAAAATACAGGGCTGGGCAGGGGCCAGAGGTGCTAGCCAGTAAGAAGCATCCCTCCATGACCTGTGCCTCAGCTCCTGGCTCCACATTCCTACCCTCAGTTCCTCCCTTGGGTTCCCTCAGTGATGAACTGTGACTAGGGAGTTATAAGCCAAATAAACCCTTTCCTCCCCCAAGTTGGTTTTGGGCAGAGTATTTTGTCACAGCAATGAAGAAGCAAACTAGAATAAGCAATGAGGAGTCTAACCCACTTACATGGTTTTAAAATTTTTATTTAGTATTTTTATTTTATAGGTATAAGTAAATTGCCTGCACTGTATAAGTATACCCATGTTTTGCAATGCCCGCAGAGTTCAGAAGAGAGCACTGGAACCCCTGGAACTATAGTTATAGATAATTATTAGCAGTCAGGTAGGTGATGGGACTCAAACCTGGGTCTTCTGCAAAAGCAGCCAGCATTCTGAACCTCTGAGCCATTTCTCCAACCCCCAGATACACATTTTTTTAACAGTTTGTGTTGTTGAGTAGCCTAGTATAAACAGACATCTACAATGTCTGAGACCCAATCCTTGGGTTGTTCCACAATTTCTTTTTTAATAAGAAGATAATTTCAACATTCAGGTTCCAGGACTGGTGTCCCTAAAGGTCCTAAGGATTAGTGGTGCTCCAGGTCCTGGTTCTATGCTCTGTTAAGTAGACCACTTAGCTGCAGTTGCTTCTAGAGGAATCAGAAACATACCAGTACATGTGATCTGAGGTGACAAAACTGAGTCCATTTGAGCAAAGACAGGGTATTGGGGAATACTGAGCTTCCATCTTGACTCAAAGCTCTACATTTGGGGAAAAAATAATTCTCCATATTCTCATCCAAGGAAGTGATAAGTTAAAAGCAGCATGATATGGAAAGAAAAATGGAAGTCTGGAAAGTCATTCCCAATTCTGAGAACCCCTTCACCAACAGCAAAACAACTAGTACCAGGCGTATTTTTAAAATCTAAATTTGTCCCCCTATCACCACTCCTCTTCAATATAGTGCTTGAAACACTTGCTAGAGCAATAAGACAAGAAAAGGATATTAAAGGAGTACTAATTGGAAAAGAGGAAGTCAAACTATCCCTATTTGCTGATGATATGATTGTTTACTTAAGGGATGCAAAAAACTCCACCAGAAAACTCCTAGAAACGATTAACAGCTTCAGCAAAGTGGCAGGATACAAAATTAACCTTAAAAAATCAATGGCCTTTCTTTACACCAAGAACAAGCAACTGGAGAAAGAATTCAAAGAGACCTTCCCACTCACAATAGCCTCAAAAACAATAAGATACCTAGGAACAAACCTAACCAAAGACACCAAAGACCTCTACAACAAAAATTTTAAACCCTTAAAGAAAGAAATTGAAGAAGACCTCAGAAGATGGAAAAACCTCCCATGCTCATGGATTGGGAAAATTAACATTGTAAAAATGTCCATTTTACCAAAACTCTTGTATAGATTTAATGCAATCCCAATCAAAATCCCCAAGAGTTTCTTCACAGGCTTGGAAACAAAAGTTCTTAAATTCATTTGGAGAAACAAAAGACCCCGAATAGCCAAATCAATCCTGAGTGAAAAGAGCTACACAGGAGGGATCTCTATACCAGATTTTAAACTATACTACAGGGCTATAGTCATAAAAACAGCCTGGTACTGGCACAAAAACAGACCTGTTGACCAATGGAACAAAACCGAAGATCCAAATCTGAGCACATACAATTTCAGCCATCTCATATTTGACAAGGGGGCCAAGAAACCACAATGGAGAAAAGACAGCATCTTCAGCAAGTGGTGTTGGCAAAACTGGATCACCACTTGTAGAAGAATGAAATTAAACCCCTACCTCTCACCCTGTACAAAAGTCAACTCCAGATGGATTAAAGACCTCAACGTGAAACCCCAAACTCTGAAGGTGATAGAAGAAAAAGTTGGCAGCAGACTACAAGACATAGGCGTAGGAAAAGACTTCCTAAATCAGACAGCAGCTGCACAAGAATTAAGGTCGACAATTGACAAATGGGACCTCATCAAACTCAAAAGCTTCTGTACATCAAAAGAAACAATCAAGGAAGTGAAGAGAAATCCCACAGAGTGGGAGGAAACCTTCACTGCAGATACATCTGACAAAGCATTGATTTCCAGAATATATAAACTACTCAAAAAACAAAGAAAAAAGAAAACAAATGACCCACTCAATAGATGGAGCAAAGAACTGAACAGAGACTTCACAAGTGAGGAATTAGAGATGTCTGAGAAACACCTCAAGAACTGTTCAACATCACTAATCATTAAGGAAATGCAAATGAAAACCACTTTAAGATATCATCTTACTCCAATAAGACTGGCTAGGATCAAGAAAACAAATGATACCAAGTGCTGGAGAGGTTGTGGGGAAAGGGGAACACTCATCCACTGCTGGTGGGAATGTAAACTCGTACAGCCACTATGGAAAGCAGTGTGGAGAACCCTTGGAAGACTTGGAATGAACTTGCCACCCGACCCAGCCATACCACTCCTGGGCATGTACCCTCAAGACTTACGCCACCACAGAGATACATGCACGGCCATGTTTATTGCAGCTCTCTTCACAATAGCAAGGAGCTGGAACCAACCTAAATGCCCCTCAACTGACGAGTGGATAGAGAAAATGTGGTACATCTACACAATGGAGTTCTATGCAGCAGTAAAGAAAGACGACATCACGAGCTTTGCAGGAAAATGGCTGGAGCTAGAGGACATCATGCTGAGTGAAGTAACACAGTCCCAGAAAAACAAACGACGAATGGTATCCCTCATCTGTGGATGCTAGTGCCAATTACCCAGTTGTAAGTATTTCTTGTGTAGGGCCCCCTGAGCTTTTGTACAAAGCAGTTGGACATAATGCATTTTGGAAACAACAACAACAACAGAAAAGACTGCATCAAAGAACTGACTGAAACAGTGAACTTCTGCTCAAAACAGTCAACTTCCCCATGGAAAATATTGAGAATAACTAAGAGATGGAAAGCATGTCTGGCAGAATGCATGAGCTCTGGCGGGGTGGGGGAATGAGCGGGAACACGGGTCTAGATTTGTTAAAAATAAATAAATAAATAAATTTATGTGAAAAAAAATCTAAATTTGTGCCGGGCGTGGTGGCGCACGCTTTTAATCCTACCACTTGGGAGGTAGAGGCAGGCGGATTCTTTGTGAGTTCAAGGCCAGCCTGGTCTACAAAGTGAGTTCCAGGACAGCTGGTGCTACAGGGAGACCCTGTCTCGAAAAGACCAAAAAAAAAAAAATCTAAATTTGTTAACAGATTAACATAATGCTGTGAAATATTAACTGTTAGAACAAAACAAGTCTTAATATGAGAAACTTTAGTTCATGAGGGAATGGATATAGAGCTTGAACCATACACTTACCCATGAGCACTGCAGGACTTAGCCACACAGCCTTCTCTGCTGATCAGGACAAAGGGGCTGAGAGCAGCATACCCAGTCAGTAGAAATACTACAATAGGTAGCATTATGGAATTTTGTACCAAAGTGGAACCAATGTAGAAGGAAGTAATAAAATCTGCCCAGTAAAAGAAAAGGAAGCCGGTCATGAGAATGACAGTACTCCATGTGGCTCTGATTTCTGGGCTGGAATTGTTTGCCAATCTGGAGCTATGAAGGTAGAGGACACGCTTGTGGTATTTATACATGTGGAGAGCCATGGAGCTACTGCTGCAGCACATGAGACTCTGAAAGATGACATCACGAACAGCCATGAGACTGAGGAAAAGCCACTTAATCATGGGTCCGGATGGCAGCAGATAGCAGTACCCACCATACATTCCAACTTCTGAACTATTCATGCTTCTGTCTGCTGCGATGTAGTGGAGTAAGTTGGAGGTTATCAGAAAATTAAAAATCCAAAAAAGGAGGCGATAGTGAAGAACTTGCCACACAGTCTGTGGTTTGAGCTTTCTCCACAGGGCACTCGTGGAACTGATGGTGACAGCCTGGACCATGCTGAGGAGACAGGTGGTGCAGATGGAGAGTCTCTGGGCCATCCTTGCCAGATAAACCACAATTTTACAACTATCACCTAGGAAATTTCTGAAAGAAAACACTGTAGCTACAACTTCAATACCATTGTTACAAATAATGATTGTATTTGAAAAAGACAAGTGTATTAGGACAAGGGCTACGGGTTTTCTTTCAGGGCCCAAGACAAACGTGTGTACATGTCTCACAAATATTAGGACATTTCCCCTAATTCCAAATCCAGAAAGAGAAAGGATGATCACTCTCTGGGAGACATCAAGCCAGGTCATCTTCTGGATTCATGTGCAAATGAAAAAAATACACTTGGAGGAAAAAAATAAGCAAGTCTTACTGTAGGTTCCCTCACCTGTCAGGAGTAGTTTCTGAGATGTCTCCTTTCCCAGCAGGCAGTGGAGCTCATTGTTTGCTTTGTTCTTCTTCCCGATTTCCTTCCACTTGCCTGGAAGTGATGATAAGCGCCAAGTGGACACCCTTCTCTTGCTGAGTCATCCACTCACCTTTCCAAGTGGTCCTTCTTTCTGTCCCTCATGACAAAATGTATACAATGAGTATCTTCTTAGACAGAATTTACAGAGCATCACTCTTTGAGTCTCTACACCAACCTAATCCTGACAGAGAGCTTTGTCTGCCTCCCTACACACACCTATACTGTATTATATTCTAGGTCCAGCAAAAGGAAAATTCAGAAATAAAATATCATACTAAAAGCCAAACTACCTCATTCTGAAAAGACTAAAGAATAATAGAGAATAGCCGTGTAGTTTAAATTAAAACATTTCCCTGACATGAGGGAAACAACAGAAAGACTGTGGAGAAACTGCAGACTAAAGGCTTCCCCACACCCAGGCTGAAATCCCATCTCCTGTGTCTCCTGTCTCTCCCTGGCCTGTGTGATAGCAGCAATGACACACAGGCTCCCTCATGGACACTGCAACAGAATCCTGCACGGCCAGTGGGAAATAATGGACTGTCTTCTCCCTGCATCCTGATACCTTCCTCTTCCACAGTAGCAGGGGAGTCCAGAGCCTTTACTGTTACACCTTCCTGAAGAGCCCTGCCTCATGACTTCCATTGTAAAGCCAAAGGCAGCCCTAATCAGCAGTACTCAAGGCACTCACCTGTGCATTCGGTGCAGTTGCTCAGTGTGAGTGTACTAGGGTACCAGCCAGGCCCTGTTTTTCACTCTCCAGTCCCAGTTGTACCAGCACCTGTCACCATTGCAAGAATGTCATCATCAGGACTCCTCTTCAATATAGTGCTTGAAACACTTGCTAGGGGAATAAGGCAAGAAAAGGAAATTAAAGGAGTACTAATTGGAAAAGAGGAAGTCAAGCTATCCCTTTTTGCAGATGTATGATAGTTTACCTAAGGGATGCTAAAAACTCCACCAGAAAACTCCTAGAAATGATTAAGAGTTTCAGTAAAGTGATGGTATACAAAATTAACCTAGAAAAATCAGTAGCCTTTCTTTACATCAACAACAAGCAGCTGAAAAATGAATACAAGGAATACTCATAATAGCCTCTAAAACAATGAAATACCTAGGAACAAAACTAACCAAACACACCAAAGATCTCTACAACAAAATTTTTAAACCCCTAAAGAAGGAAATTTAAGAAGACATCAGAAGATGGAAACACCTCCCATGCTTATGGATTAGAAAAATTAATATAGTAAAATGTCCATTGTACTCAAATTAATATACAGATTCAATGCAATCCCAATGAAAATCCTAAAGAGTTTCTTCACAGGCTTGGAAAAAAAATCCTTAAATTAATATGGCAAAACAAAAGACCCCAAATTGGCAAAGCAAGCCTGAGCGAAAAGAGCAATACAGGGGGGATCTCTATACCAGACTTCAAACTATACTACAGGGCTACAGTCATAAAAACAGCTTAGTACTGGCACAAAAACAGACCTATAGACCAAAGGAACAAAACTGAAGATCCAAACTTGAGCACATACAATTTCAGCCACCTCATATTTGACAAGGGGTCCAAGAAAACACAATGGAGGAAAGACAGCATCCTCAACAAATGGTGTTGGGAAAACTGGATCACCACTTGTAGAAAAATAAAGTTGAACCCCTACCTCTCACCCTGTACAAAAATCAACTCAAATGGGTCAAAGACCTCAACATGAAACCCAAAACTCTGAAGGTGATAGGAGAAAAATTTGGCAGCAACCTACAAGACATAGGCATAGGAAAAGACTTCCTAAATCAGACAGCAGCTGCACAGGAAATAAGGTCAGTTGACAAATGGGACCTCATTAAACTCAAAGCCTTCTGTACAGTGAAAGAAACAATGAAAGAAGTGAAGAGAAAACCCACAGAGTGGGAGAAAACCTTCACCAGTGATACATATGACAGAGGATTATCATCCAAAGTATATAAATTACTCAAAAAACAAAGGAGCTAGAAAACAAATAACCCAATCAAAAGATGGAGCTGAACAGAGACTTCACAAATGAAGAAATAAAGATGGCTGAAAAACATCTTAAAAAATATGATTAAGAGGTATTATATGAAATGCATAAAAATCAATAAACCATATAAAATACTTGACAAAGGGCCGGTGTGGTGGTGCACACCTTTAATCCTAGCACTTGGGAGGCAGAGGCAGGCGGATCTTTGTGAGTTCAAGGCCAGCCTGGTCTACAGAGTGAGTTCCAGGACATCTGGGGCTACAGGGAGACCCTGTCTCGAAAAAGACAAAAAAAAAAAAAAAAACTTGATAAAGGATAGGGCATGAGGATGGAATGGGGTTTGTTTCAGGGCCTAAGAGGAGCAGTAGAGTTAGGAGTGTGTATGATTAAAATACAATCCTTACACATATGAAACTGTCAAAGAATGTATAAAATATATTCTATTAAAAGTACTTTATATCACCTATTTTCTGGTACATGAGAGACAGTCATGATATATGTAATTGTGCAAATATTGAATCCAAATTATTTTTGTTACTTTTTGGGCTGTTCTATCAAATTCAAATTCCAAAACCTGATTGCACCGCCAGTTCTGATTCTAATCCTCCCACCCACACTCTTTGTCAGTGTGGTTCCAAAGGACCCACATGTAGAAATTGTCCTGGTTTCTTTAGTTTTCTTTCTTTGAAATATATATATATACATATATATACATATATATATATATAAATTTTTATTGAAGCTTTGTGCATTTTATACAAAATTTCAAATCAAATCTAAACCCGTGTGAAATATATTTTATTATTTTTCATTTTATGTGTATGAGTACATTGCCTGCATGTATGTAAGTGCATGGGTTTAGCACAGTGTATGAGGAGGTCGGAAGAAGGTGTGTGATCCCCTGGAACAGGAGTTAAGATGGTTGTTAGCCTCCATGTGGGTACTAGGATTCTATTTATTTATTTATTATTTTTTATGTGTATAAGTGTACTGTCTGCATGTAGGTTGGTGCACCCCCATGTCTTGCAATGCCACCGAGGTCAGAAGAGGGCATTGGATTCCCCTGGAACTGGAGTTAAAGACGGTTCTTAGCCACCATGTGGATGCTGGGAATCGAACCCGGGTCCTCTGCAAGAGCAGTCAGTGCTCTTAACCGCTGAACCATCTCTCCAGCCCAGGTACTGGGATTCAAACCCAGATCCTCTGCAAGGACAGCCCATGCTCCTTAGCACTGAGTCATCTCTCCAGCCCCTTAATTTTTAAAAAATATTTTTATTTATTTATTTTTAATTTTCTTTCATAATATTCTCATCATCCAATTTCAAAAGACTGGAACCCAAGATTAATCTGCATGTGTTTTCTGCCCCTAACTACGGGCACTTGAAAATCCTTCTGCTTCAGTTTCCTTAATATTTCTCAAACTGAGCTGAATTTATGCTCGCTATTGTCTTTCATTGAATATTCATTTCTTTCTATCACAGTGGTGAGACTAACAATTTCCAGATATATTCTTGCTTACAGCTTTCATTAACCTTAGTTCCTCGATCTCTGTCTTCCAGAACTGTACTTTGTGTTTCAATTGGTTTCAACTATTCAGAGAAGGGTGGGAGATGACTCAGTGGGTAAAGTGCAAGCCCCCAAGTCTGACAACCTGTTGCCCATCCTTAGGACCAACATGAAGGAGAGAACTGACTCCAGGTAGCTGTCTTGTGACTGCCACATGGGTGACAAGTGCACACCTACACACACACACACACACACACACACACCAAATAAATGCAATTTTAAAATTGTACATATTCAAAAGACTCTTGTAGTCCTCTATGTCAAACTTCATAATATTTTGAGGTAAAATTCAGAAATTAAAGCCTAATTAGTAAAAAATAAGTAGAAATGAATTTTGTGGGGGTGGGGGTGGGAGTGGGGGAGGAGTAATGGTTGATGGTAGCTAATGCACAGAGCCATAGGGGAAGCATGGATGAAACTCTACTGAGATTTCTAGAGGAAATCTGTGTCTCCATCAAGTGATGTCTGGCCATCTAAGGGAGCAGGTCTGGATGAGCCTCATCAAGGTGGATGAGAAGGGGATTAATCAGGTTATATGCTATCATGAGATGAAGGAAAGACAGGAATTAGGACTCTACAGTAATAGCTTCTTGCCACAGAGCTGGTGGGTCATTATTGGTTTGAAATGAATTAAATCCACTAGGGATGAAGACAGCATTTACAACTGCTACATACCGTGGAGTCAACAACAACTTCAGTGCATGGTGTAGTTTGTTGGGCCTGCTTTGTCTTGGCCCATGAGGTCCTCAACTTCTTGAGAAAGGAAGTAAGGCAGCCGGGCCAGGCTTGTTTACAATTGAGGGGCCCTTATCAGCTGGCCTTAAGAAAACAAAACCTCCAGCCAGGCGTGGTGGTGCACACCTTTAATCCTAGCACTTGGGAGGCAGAGGCAGGCAGATCTTTGTGAGTTCAAGGCCAGCCTGGTTTACAGAGTGAGTTCCAGGACAACTGGGGCTACAGGGAGACCCTGTCTCAAAAAGACCAAAAAAAGAAAACAAAACCTCAGCCAAAGAAAGTAAGGTAGGTGGGCCAGCTGGTCCTAAGTAAACAAGAGGGGACTAAAGGAAGTAAACAAGACGGGGCTAAAGGAAGTAAGGTAGGCGCAGCCAGGGTTGTTTTGAAACTTTTCCCATTGGCTCTAGCTATTTGACCTTTAAGATGATTGGCTGTTCCCTTGTGGTCTTTGCCTTTATAAGTCGCTGCCTGATGCAATAAAGTGAGTTCTTGCTTTGACGAGACTCCCGAACCCCCCATGTGGTTCTTTTTGGGTCCTCAACACTCGCCATCTGGCTCAGCCCTGGAGGAGAGACAGGCTGGCCCGACTCTCCTCTCTGCCCTACCTGTGGGAGGACCCGGCAGACTGGCGCCCAACATGGGGCATCATGTGTCCCCGTGTGAGGACGGTTTCCTTTGAGAAGTTTGCTGATGGGCCAATCAGTATGCGGGTGAGTGTACCTCCATAAATTATGGAGAAGTCTCCTTCCAAACCTAACCCCACCCTAGAATCCCTCTGAATTCAAGAGTAGGGACTTAAAAAAGGAGAGATCCTTCTTCTGGGGGAATTCCCTGGCAGTGGGAAGCGGGATGGGAGCGGCATCCCCTTGGGCATGCCCTGACCCCGTGGACACTATGTCGTGCCCTCCCCTTGGCCTCCAAAAAAGGCCTTGTAAGGTCCACCTCCAAGGGACCCAACATATTGGGACTCCTCTGGGGGCACTCTGAGCCCGAAGGGTTGTTTCCCCCTTCAGCCTCCAAAAGCATCCTTGCAAGTAACTCCAGACAGGGTGCCTGAGCCCTTGGCAACACCAACCCCTTTATTCTCCCCTCGTAGCAACTCTAAATCAGTGAAGGCATGGACTAAGGATGAATATTCAGAGAAATTGGGAGAGGAGAGCTTCCTCTCCCGTGCACTTGCCCTCTAGAGGTCTTGAAATGGGCTCAAAGCCTGTCCTGCAGCCTGGACTCCAGCCCCTAAGAGAAGCCCCAGCTTCCACCTTCTGGCCACAGTTCAGGTGGCGAAGGTCACAGAGGCTGGATGGACAGGCTTACCCATGGAGCAAGCAAGCTCAAGCTCTTTTTGCTGCAAACCTTCCACAGAGGCGCTCATTTGCACCTTTGCATAGGCAAGCTTGGGTTGTAGAGGCAATGCTAATGTGCTTTTAAAAGGTCCTCCTTAAAAACTTTTCTGTAGTGTTAAATAGTGTAACATAGTACTTAATTCTGCTAAAGTTTCCTTTTGTCTGCTAAACTTCCTCCAAAATCTTTTCTAGAGACCTGTCTTCTTGTCAATTCCAGGCTTGTAGAGCCTGGCTTCATGGCCCAGGCCTTTAATCCAAGTGGATGCCTGTGAGTTCAAGGCCAGCCTATTCTACCAACTGTGGGCAGGCTCTGCCTTAAAAAGACCAAAGGCAAAATATGAAGCTTTTCAGTGTGTAGCTGTTTGTAACTACTCTGGTTAATCTAGTCCAATGTTTGTTCTGTGCCCCTCTCCTGCTAAACAGCGGATGGCTGGTGGAGGAGGGGCTGGCTTTACAGTATTCTGTGTTTCACTTGGAAGCATAAAGTCTCGGGCAGTGCTTCATCTTTCATTGTGTTTTAAAGGTGCAGCTTTAATTCCAATACTCAGGAGACAGACTGTAGAAATGGCCTTTTCTCATTAAGTATAAGACAATAATGTGACTTTCTTCCCACAGATTGATCTGATGACTTTTTTCCTTTGTACATGTTTGTGTATGCTTGTATGCATGTGTGTGTGTGCACATATGTGTATGGATGTATGAGTATTTTGTTTTAACCCCTATAACTTTCTAAACTTCTAACCTTTTAAAAAGGTCAACTATAATTCACTTTACAGATTCAACCTATACAAAACTTGGTTTATACCTTTTGGTGTTAACAATCTTTAATTGGATTTATGTAAATGTTAATATGCTTTTGTACAATTCTAAGAAGCCTCCGAGCTGGAACTGGCCCCTCCAACTCGGATGCAGCTCTATTAATTAAACTTCTATGGTCATTTGTGTATTTTACTTGTCTTGGTTAAAAAATTACTGATTGTACAAATGCTGTTACAGTTAGCTACTTTATGGGTGTATGGTACCACTATCAACTACACTCCCTCAACAGCTGAGACAAAAACTAACATTGGTTCTAAGCAATTATCTTATTTTAATTTATATATAAAATATGGTTAAATGTGTATTGTAAAACATTTAACAACTAAGTAAAGCATCTTTAAAACAGGGTTTTGTGCCAGGCCTGGAAAAAAACCACCTCCAAGGACTGAAAGGAAAATACTTGTTATAAACCCACTTTATAAGATTTATAGTGATATGCTTGAAATAAGTATTATACATTTATATAGAGGTATTTCAGTAGAGATTTATACAGAAATACAAATAAATAGATATAAGTTAATGGACTTGATTTCTCTGAAGTCACAGTCTAGTAAAAGAAGTTTAAGGAACTTCTTGCTGTTGTCCTAACACTAGACTATACCCAAGCCCTTTAACCTGTTCTCAGATAGGCTTTATGTGGTCAACTTGCTGCCTAACTTGGTAAAAGCTCATGTTAGCCTACATTAACAAAGAACCAGCCCTATTTTCCTTCAACACATTAGAGGGCATCAAAATCTACCAGGATTCCTTTCAAAAGGCAATAAACTGGCTAATCAACTAGCCTCAATGCCTCAATGTAATACACTTATGGAGGCAACACAATTCTGCTAACTGGAGAGGACTTTGGCATAAATACCCCCATGTAGCAGTTAAAGACCTTAAAAAAAATCATTCCCATCTGCTGGTCTTGCTAGCCCTTCCTTCAGATTCCCCCCTCTCCAAACCTCAGGCAGTAACCCTCGCGGTCTCTGGCCTAACCATCTCTGGCAGATAGATGTTACCCATTATACCCCATTTGGCAGTTGACTCAAATCAAAACAGACAATGGTCAAATCCTCAAGGCTCAATTACAGAAACAAAAAGGGGAGTCCATGCCCCCACATTATCACCCTAAATATTTTAAATTTTTCCAAAATATTTTAAAGGAAGACAGGCATACATCCCCTTTTCAGAAACACCTGTCCTCATCTGTCGCCTATAGCTAATACCTCCCCCAACAGGGAGACAATGATAATGACCCCTCCAGGGAGTGTTTCACCCCTGAGGATGGCCCCTCTGCTCTTCCCTCAGGAGCGGCCCAGGATGAAAGTGACATTGCTCCTCCTGCTGCTGGCTCTCATCCTGCCTAGTGATGGGGGACTCGCAGACCCCAATGCGGCCAGACAATGCCTGGAGTCTGGATCTGAAATTGTCCGAAACAAAATAGAGAATTTCAAGGAAATTCCTTGTGGACCAGCTTGCATGGCTTCCTGTCGTACCTCCTCCTTCTGTTTAGACCTCTTCTTACACTCTTCCTAATTCTTACCCTCAGGCCCTGCGTGATTTAACAAAATCACTCAATTTATCCAGGGAAGGCTAGATGCAGTAAAGTTACATCAGTTGAGGTCCACTATCACAGGCTCACCAGCCAGGAACCAAGGTCTTATGAACAGCCATCTTCGTATGATTGCCCGACCCCCACCCTCCATGTGGCCAATGATGGGTAAGACCCCAGAGAGACTGGGGCAACCTAAGACAAGACATGGAGAGGCTCTTCAGCAGACTGGAGTCATAGCACCCAACAACAGGTAAGATCTTTCTGCACTCAGCCAACCTAAGACAGGGATCAAAACCTTAGCTGTTTGTATCCCAAAGACGGGTAAGACTGAGTTTGCAAGAATAGACAACCTAAGACAGGGGCTAAGTTTCTCCTCCTGCATTACAAAAAAATAAAGGGGGAATTGTTGGGCCTGCTTTGTCTTGCCCCATGAGGCCCTCGGCAACTTCTTGAGAAAGGAAGTAAGGCAGCTGGGCCAGGCTTGTTTACAACTGAGGGGCCCTTATCAGCTGGCCTTAAGAAAACAAAACCTAGGCCAAAGGAAGTAAGGTAGGTGGGCCAGCTGGTCCTAAGTAAACAAGAGGGGACTAAAGGAAGTAAACAAGACGGGGCTAAAGGAAGTAAGGTAGGCGCAGCCAGGGTTGTTTTGAAACTTTTCCCATTGGCTCTAGCTATTTGACCTTTAAGATGATTGGCTGTTCCCGTGTGGTCTTTGCCTTTATAAGTCGCTGCCTGATGCAATAAAGTGAGTTCTTGCTTTGACGAGACCCCCGACCCCCCGTGTGGTTCTTTTCAGGTCATCGACACTTGCCATCCTACTCAGCCCTGGAGGAGAGACAGGCTGGCTGGACTCTCCTCTCTGCCCTACCTGCCAGAGGACCGGACCGGCAGTAGTTTCTCTCTGTCTGTGTATTTTCCCTAAGCTAGTTAACAACAGGACTTGGCTCTCTATAGGTCCAAGCTGGTTCCAATCTTCAGCTGTGAGTGAAATGCTTCTACATGTAAGAGCTCAGACATCACAAATCTTCTGAGAACATGTAAATTTGGGCAGTTTCTCTGAAACACAGGAAGTCAGGTGCTAATCTGATTGTGGGGTCTGCGGATTCTCTGTATGACTGCTGGGCCTTTCAACAAGCTCTCTCCTCTCCACCCTGCTAAACAATAAAGGATTGCTTGGATGTCTCTGTCTTGAAGATCTAGTTTACTGGTTGCACAAACAGGAGCTCTGCAGCCCCCTGGTAGGAACCAAAGTGGCAGGCCCTTCCCTTCCTCCTGCCCCCAACTTCCTTGCCCAGAGCACAGTAGCTTTTAATATATAAACACATTGCTGGCATGAATAAAACTGAGTCTATCTCCCCTACCATTTCTATGAGTCCGTTTCCTTCATTTCTCATCTCTGGGTGACTTGTTGCGGTTCCCTCTCCCCTTGTTGCCAGAGTTCAGCCTAGGAACTGTCGACCTGCCAGCAGGAAACAGCCCTGAGGCTTACAGCCTTGTGAAGCTACCAGCCTGGTTCTAGGAGGGAAGAACATTGTGTGGATTGCACCCACTTGTGATTAAAGGACCATCAGATGATATATATTTAACCAACTATATAATATTTTAATTAATGTTTTTAAAAAGTTTTATATACATCTAACATTTTGATTATATTCACCTATTCTGCTGCCGATAATTCCACCAAAGTCCACCAGACCCCCAACCCTACCAACTTTGTGTCTTTTTTCCTTTTCTTTAACCCACTGTGTCCAATTACTGCTACACAGAAACTCACTAGTTAAAAAGATAGAGTGTGAGATGGCTTTTCCAAGATGGCGGCTCTTGAGGCTGCGGGTGCATTCTGAGCAGCTAAGGTCAAAGTCTGGGAGGGGTCTTCGGGGCCCTCCAAGAGCATTGGGAAGCATCAGAGGTGGTCCGAGGGCACTTGGATCCTTAGGGACTACAATTTGGTGCTTTAGACATCTCCAGAGGATGTCAGGAGAAAACAGGGATAGCCCTGGAGTTGGCCGAGCCTTTCTCATACTGAATCCAGGTACAGACCTTAGAACCAGGCCCTGGAGGATCAGCTGGTAGATTAGAGTAGGTGTACAGTGGTTCCATGAGTACATCTTACTGGGTGGGTGATTGTGGTTTACCCCACTTGGATGTGGGGGGACTCCAGCTGCACTGCAGACAAAAACTTGTGACCTTCCAGCCCACAAGACCAGGAGTGCCTGGGGCTCTCAGGGTGTGGGTTTCACAGGCTTGGGGTGTTCCAGCTAGCTCGGCTTAGTCCATTGGGTGAACTGTTTGCTGGTTGG
Source organism: Rhizomys pruinosus (assembly GCA_009823505.1). Taxonomy (NCBI): domain Eukaryota; kingdom Metazoa; phylum Chordata; class Mammalia; order Rodentia; family Spalacidae; genus Rhizomys; species Rhizomys pruinosus. The sequence continues at coordinate 1,239,351 of VZQC01013306.1, forward strand.
GTGAGGGGTGTTTGCTGGTTGGGTGAGGGGTATTGTTCTGTACAGTGTTAGGATAGAGTTGAGATTTTGAAGCCTAGAGTGTCCACACCTGGGCATCAGTTAGGAAGTCAACAAACACCTGAAGAATATAACCAACATCAATGTCAACTCAATAAGCACCTAGGCTTCACATTGGAACCACTCCCAACAGAGGCTACCCAAATGTCTACAAAAGCTCAACAAAAGAAAGACACAGGTGGTTCTCCACCAAATACTAATACCCCTATTCAAGTACCCTCTAATGAAGACCCTTTGGATATAACTCAGGATACAGATCTCAAAAGAACAATTATGAATATGATTAGAGAAATTAAGGAATTGAGGGAATTTAAGGAGCTTATAAACAAGGAAGTCCAGGGTCTAAAAGAAGACAGGAATAAATTGGAAGGGGACAATGATAAATTATAGAATGAAATTACAAAAGATATATAAATATTGAAGAAAATTCAAGTTGAGGGAGTTTCCCAGCTGGCACAACAGCAGTGGGGCACAGAGGGGGCCTGCACATGGACAGGTGAGCAGTGGATAGGTGGCCCCTTGGGAAGCCAGACCAGGGAGCTTGGGTTCAAACACCTAGGCAAAACCACACCCCTCTTGTGTGATCCATGTGGGCAGAGTCTCCCAGCACAGCAGCAGCAGGAGACAAAAAGGGCTGGGGCATGGGCCAAGGGAGAAAACCCAATGCCCCTTAGGCCCCAACCCCCTTGTGCTGAGGTACAAGGGGGAATAGAGGTAGTGAGTCCAAGGCACAAGGAAGTATAAGAGATAGGAGCCTTCCACAGCTCCAGTCCCAGCATGCTAGGTTTCACAGCCAACATAGAGGAGTTGACCAGAGGGAAACAGTGAGCATAGTGCTCAGTGGTGAACCCACCTGGTTATCACCTATCCAATTTCTGGAAAACCTTCAGAACAGAAAGAGAAGAGTTAGCTAGATCTTCCAATATATAACCAAAAGTGAAAACCTGAAACCTAGATCAGCCAGCCCTCTATAAACAAGGAGAAGACAAAGAAAGCACCTGAAGGAAAGAATCAAAGTAAGCCTCCAAAGCAACAAAGAAAAAGTTGAGATTCACATCAGAATACAAACAATAAAACAAACCCACATGCCAAAAACAATGAAAAAAAAAGGAAAAACACAGAATAAAATTTACACTGAACTCTACCAGTCCTATAAAAGATTCCTACAGTGATATTTCCTTAGACATAAACCAAGGCCCAGATATTAGAACAGTCTTAGACATACTCAAAGAAACCAAGGAATATAAAGAACAAATCAAAGAACTAAAGGGAGAGGATGACAAACTCAGGAAGGACCTGGAGGGAAAGAATGACAAACTCCAGAAGGAAGTGGAAATACTGAAGAGATTCAAGGTTAAAATGAAAAAGGAAACAGACCAGGTGAGCAAGAAGATAATGAAAAGCCCCAAAAGGAAATGGAAATACCAAAGAAATCACAGGATGAAATGAAAAAGGAAATTGAACACTCACCCAATCAACAGGGAAGAATTGGAGAAAGCCTCAGGAACAGATTGGAGGAAGCAGAAAATAGAATATCAACACCGAAAGATAAAGTGAAAGAACTAGAATGCTCAAGAAAAGAATATGAAAAATTTAAAAAAATTGCAAGAGTGGAACAATCAGGAAATGTGCGACACTATGAAAAGACCAAATCTCTCCATCACAGGGATAGAGGAAGAAGAATCCCAAGACAATGGTATTGATCAAATATTCAACAGACTAATAGAAGAAAATTTCCCCAAACTGAAAAAAGACAAACCCATACAAATATAAGAAGCACATAGAACACCAAATAGACAAGATCAGAAAAGAAACTCCCAACTCCATATCATAGTTAAAACTCTACACACCTTAAACAAAGACAAAATATTGAAAGCAACAAGAGAAAAACAACAAATTCCATATAAGGGGAAACCCATCAGAATTACACTGGACTTTCCAATGCAAATTATGGAAAGCAGAAGAATGTGGACCAAAGTATTCCCAGTACTAAATGACTATAGATGCCAACCCAGATTACAATACCCAGCAAAAATGTTGATCATAGTTGAAGGAGAAAGAAAAATCTTCCATGACATAAACAAGATGAAAGAATACATGTCCAGGAAACCAACCCTTCAGAAAATACTTAAAGCAATTTAAAAGACGGAAGAAAGGATCAACTATCCCCAAACAATGAGAGAAAGAAACTAATAAAAGTATAACTATGAAAATACAAATCTAGACCAAGGACGCAAACAGAAAATAGGATGAAAGGAAGCAACACACATCTCTCAATAATACCCTTAAATATTAATGGGCTTAAATCCCCAATCAAAAGACATAGATGGGGAGAATGGATTAGAAAACAGAATCTATCTATATGCTGTCTACAGGAAACACATCTCACCCTCAAGGATAAGCTCCAATTTAAAGTGAAAGACTGAGAAAAAAAAAATATTCCAAGCAAATGGAACTCAAAAGCAAGCAGGAGTTGCCATTCTAGTATCAGACAAAATAGATCTCAAAATAAGACTAATCAGACGAGACAAACAGGGCCATTGCATCCTATCAAAGGAACAATTAACCATGAAGATCTCACACTCATAAATATATATGCAACAAACTCTGGTGCACCCAACTTTATAAACACAATCCTGCAAGACCTTAAGGCACAGATTAATCCCAACACACTAATAGTGGGGGACTTCAATACCCCACTGTTGCTTCTTTGAGAAGGTACACAGATAGAAAGACCTCTAGCCCAGTTAACCAAAAGAAAGAAAGAGCAACTCCAAATCAATAGAATTTGTTAAGAAAGGGGAAACATCACAACAGACAATGAAAAGATCCAGACAATCATATGGAAATACTTCAAAAACCTATAGTCTACTAAATTTGAAAACCTTATAGAAATGGATGAATATTTAAAATTCTGGGAATCGACAAAGCTTAACCAAGAAGAGATTGACAGTTTAAACAGAACCATAACATTTGAGAAAAGTGAAGATGTAATAAAAACCTCCCAACTAAAAAACAGCCCAGGCCCAGATGGCTACACAGCAGAATTCTATAAAACATTTAAATAAGAATTACAGCCATTACTTCTCAAACATTTCAGAAGAATACAGAGGGAACTCTCCCAAATTCCTTCTATGAAGCCAGCATAACTCTAATACCAAAACCATGCAAAGATACAACCAAGAAAAGAAAACTATAGACCCATCTCATTAATTAACATAGATGCAAAAACTCTCAACAAAATACTTGAAAACCACATACAGACTCATATGAAAAAGACCATCCATCATGACCTCATTGCGTTCATACCAGAGATGCAGGGATAGTTCAACATACATAAATCAGTAAATATCATAAAACACATAAATGGACTGAAAAACAAAAACCACGTGATCATCTCAATTGATGCAGAAAAAGCTTTTGGTGACAAAATCCAGCACCCCTTCATCCTTAAAGACCTAGAGGGAATTGGACTGGAGGGATCATTCCTCAATGTAATCAAAGCTATATACAAGAAACCCACAGCCAACATCATCCTAAATGGAGAAAAGTTAGAAGCATTCCTCTTAAATGTAGGAACACAGCAAGGCTGTCCACTATCACCACTCCTCTTCAATATAGTGCTTGAAATGCTTGCTAGGGCAATAAGAAAAGAAACTAAATTAAAGGAGTACTAATTGGAAGAGAGGAAGTCAAGCTATCCCTTTTTGCAGAAGATATGATAGTTTACCTAAGGGATGATAAAAACTTCACCAGAAAACTCCTAGAAACAATTAAGATTTTCAATAAAATGGCAGGATACAAAATTAACCTAGACACTAACATGGAAGGATTTTTCTTCCCATTAGTTACCCAGGCCAGATCCTGAGCTACTGCACCTGCTGTTTTTAATCCATCATATTCAGGTAAGGAAATGCTTATTGAAATTTTCTGTATAATTGGCACTGACCAATGAGATGAGTTATATTTGTACTTTTAGTTCTATACTCCCTTTCACAGAATGCTCATATAATATTCCCTTTAACAAGTTCCATGAAACTCTGATTTTCTTATAAGCTATTCTTTTTTTGGTGGTAGGATTTTTGAGACAGGGTCTCCCTTTAGTCCCAGTTGGCCTGGAGTTTGCTTTTTTGGGGGGGTGGGGGATTTTTGAGACAGGGTCTCCCTTTAGTCCCAGTTGGCCTGGAGTTTGCTCAAGTTATTTTTATCAAGTTATTTATTTCTCTATGTGACCTTAACAAAGAAGACTGTTATCTATGTTTATGTTTTCATTACTGCAGATAATTTTACAAGTGTATAAATATTTTAGGATATTATCTATATTCTGCTAAACCTAAGAACAGGATTCTTTAAAGATATGTCAGTTTTAAAAATGGCCTCACATGACCCATCCTGCAGTTATTAATGACCTAATTTCAAAACATCTTTCAGAGATATACTAATTAAAATGGGATGCAACTCTTGGATTAGAATAAGCTTAGACACAAACCAATAATATACATTCAGCTGATTGTCCATGAGGACATCAAGAAAACACAATGGAAAAGGGTTAGCCTGCAGAACGCTGAGCTGGTAAAAGTGTGTATTCACATGCAAAAGAATAAAATTCGGCCCTTACTTCACACCATACACAAAAATCCTCTCAAAATGTCATAAACTGAAGTCCTAAATCTATAAAATTCCTAGGGGAAAAAGTGGGGAAGGCTTCTGGAGCCTGGCCTAGGCAATGACAGTAATGTAGAACAAGGTACTAAAGTTCAGGCAAGAAATGAGCAATGGAAAGTGGGATTACACCAAGCTCAAAGCCTTCAAAGCAAAGTGGAGATCTCTAACATGAAAGAGGATGGGAGAAAAATATTAGCAAACTATAGGTCTTATAAGTATTAGTATTCAAAATGAATATTAAGACACACAACTCAGCAAAAACAAAAGCTTACTTAAAGATCGGCAAAGAGATTAAGCAACATTCTTTACAAAGACAAATGTCCGCAGAGGTATATGAAAATACATTCAGCGTCATTAGTTGTCACAAATATCAAAACCAGAATGAGATAACACAGCACACCTGTAAAAGTTCATTGAAAAGGTAAAAGATGTGTAGGTGAATATGCAGGAACAGAAACCTTCTACACTGAGGAAATGAAATTAACACAGCCAATCGAGAAACAGTCTAGAGATTCCTTAGAAATAAAAACCAGAACCACCATAGGATACAGCTGGGCTTCTTCAGAGCGTTCAGCTGTGTTACAGGAAATCTGAGTCCCCGAGTAATAACTGTCCTCCCACGTTCATTTCACAACAGAGAAAATGTAGTGATAACTGTCAATTGATGGGTGAATAAAATAAACAATTAATACTACCCATCTCTAAAATGCGGATTCCCACTTTTTCCAAAAAGATTTGATGAAGTCAGGGTCATTGTGTAAGTGAAATGAGCGAGAGGAGAGACAAAACTGTTCACGATCTCATTGTATATAGATTCTAAATACATTGAATGTTCAGAAGCAGCAGGGACTGGTTAACAGAGTGAGAAATTGCAGAGTGGCAAGATGCTGGTCAGGGTGGCACTTAGTAGGACGACTCAGTCCAGGGAGCGAGTGCACGGAATGGGGACTGGAGGCATCCTGTGCTCTACACTGGAGGTTTGCTGAGTTGATCTCAGGTGTTCTCAGTATACCCACCAAGGGATAACCATGTGAGAAGATGGATACATTGATGTGTCTGATTGTGGGGAACATTTCCCAGTTATGTGTATACAAAGTGTCTATCGCTGGGTGTGGTGGCACACGCCTTTAATCCTAGCACTTAGGCAGTCGCAGGTGGATGGATCTCTGTGAGTTCAAGGCCAGCCTGGTCTATAGAGTTCCAGGTCAGCTGGGGCTATAGGGAGACCCTATCTCAAAAAGGCAAAAAAAAAAAAAAAAGTGTCCATCAACACTAAATATAGTTAAACTTAATTATGTACTGATGTTATTTTTAATGCAACAGACACACTTACAAAGAAAACAAAAACCTCTAAATACAAAGCTCAGTCAATTCGTCGCAATTCCTCCTTCTTCTCTTTAGCTCTCACCCCACACAAAGATCCCTGGTACTCCATGTGAACACAAGAACACCAAGCGACTTGCTCCAGTGCCCTTTTCCCATTCTCCCCTCTCAAGCGTGGACAGATCATGGGTGTTTAACCTACAAAGTTTTGAAAATGGATTCATTTTGCAGTCATGTCCAGGATTTCAGAGGCTCCATGTCTAAGCATGGAAGCAGAGTACCAGGAGCTTGTAAGATTCTATTTCCAATGGCCATGCATCACCTCCCTGGCTCTTACAATCTTTCTGCCTTCCACAATAGTCCCTGAGCCCTGGGTTAATGAAGCTTAATACAGGATTCCTGTCCAAGGATCCACACTCTGCAGATTCCTAATCTCCATGTTTTGGCCATTTATGACCTTTGTGTTCCTGGCCCTCCTTTGCAGGAGGTGAAGGACCCCTGCCCCAAGGTTTTATCCACCCTAAAATCTGTCTTTAGGAGATAAGGTTTCCCTCCCCGCTTCTCATACCTGTGTGTTAACTAGTCACGCCCTGCCTGTGTGTCTCTGGCCTGGTGCGAGATATTTTTTTTCTATTACACAAAACTCCTCCATTTCCCCATACCTTGGGATTCCCTGCTCTTTAAAAGTTCCCTATTCCAGTCCCTGGGGGTCAGTCTCCTCTGCCCCTGCATGGGTTACGAGTCCGACCCCAGTGCACTGGTTCTTTCCCGAATAAACTTCATGTAATTGCAGCGAGAATGGTCTTGGCTGTTTTTTTGGGAGTCCTTCTATCCCGAGATTTGAGTGAGAGTCACTCCAGTTTCTGGGGGGTCTTTCAGAGGGAACTTCATTAATGAGAGTTGAGAGCACCATTACTATGTTCTATGTTGCATGAGCCTTAGGTGTAAAGGTGCTGCTTAGGCTTGGACAACTCACAGAATGTCCATGTTTCCAGTCATGGTGCTCTGCAATGGTCTGCACCTGGTGTAAAAGAAGTTTCTCTGATGATTGGAGACTAGGATACTTGACTGTAAATATCAAGATACATATTTTGCACTTAGTCAGAAATTACATTAGTCTAGGAATATGGTAGTCTTGAGGATTTCACTAAGATCTATGACCTATCCATCCAGGTGTATTTGGTTATGTTTACAGTGCCACAGATGAGTTTCCTCCCACCGAGTGGGCTATAAGACCATTATTAGGTAGCATTTTCCTTCATTATGCAGGAATTGGAGAAATGAGAACCATTGGCTTCAAGAAATCCATGCTGAGGGCTTCCTGTCTTTCCGATTTCAACTCCAGCAGGCTCCCCGCGATTTCAACTCCAGCAGGCTCCCCGTTCACAGTTCAAGCCTCCCTCCACAGAGACTGGAGGTTGCAGTTTCCAGAATGGTGTAGCAGTGAACCCACTGGCCCTCCTGTGGGTGCCTGAAACAGGGAAGTTTCCTCAATGTCTGCCCTTCCCCTGTGGCTTTGGAAGGAAATATGCTCCACAGCTCCCACTGCATGCTTTGGGGAACCCATCTCCCCATGAAGTGCCTAGCAGAAATAAATCCCCCTTCTTATGAATCCCAGGAAACTGTGTTCCCACTCTTCACAAAGGGCATCCAGAATCTCAGCTCCATAGTTACCAGAGAAAATGCATATATTCCAACTGAGCAGCTGTAATGAGAGATCCAAAAGCCCTCCAGTGTTGAAATCCCTTAGAAGTGGCTTATGCTCCAGTGTGAGTGAGGTAGATGTGAAGGGAGATCTCCATTAACCCCCAAGCCATAAATCAACAATTTCTGGGAAAATAAGCCTATCTGGGACCCCACAAACTCCTACCATAAATCTGACACTCCCCCTTCCCCAAGAAGAGACTATGGGAACGAATACGAGCTCTTAATCCTCTCTTGATCTGCTACTGAACCCTGGGACTCTGTTACACAAAAGCACTTGGGCTCCCCTGCTGTTTGGGGGACTGTGGCTACTAAGGGCTCCCTCTGGTCAGAAGTCATCACTCATTGGCTAGTAAATGAAATATGGAATCTGAGCTTGGTTGCTTTCTTTCCTACCTGTGATTCTTTCTGCTCCTAATCATAACATTTACCTGGGCAAGAGAGTTAAATCTCCCAATTTCCTAAGGGGTTGTGGGATTGAGCCTCAGGGTCTGTCTTTTCAGATGCTAACATCCCTTGGGTAGAACCTTTCCCCTGCTGCTTTGCCATTTTTGAAAATGTAATTTTTATCCTCATCAATTTCCAGAGAACTTTTGGAACCAAATAACAGCAAGCAAGGAGCAGCTGGAATCCTCATGTTGCAGGGAGTTAGGTTCCCCCACAGGGATCTTCAGTCTGACCCTGGCTGGGGATCAGTGGTCTCTCCGAACACCCTTCTTCCCTATCTGCTCTAATGCTCATTGTTCTTTCGGGAGCCATGACACACACTAAGTCAACCTTGAAGACAAGTTCAACCCTGAAGACACCTTGAGGGATATTGTGGTAAACTGCATGTTTCCTGGAGCCAGAACTCTTAATCAAAAAGGAATCACTGACAAATTTTGATTTCTGGCAGTAAGGTCACCTCTGCCATATTTCTGTGTAAAAGCAAGAAATCAAAAACCACATGACAGTAATAGTGGATTGGGGTGGGGGTCTAGTAAGAATATACCTTTTCAACATTCTAGAGCCCTTGAACTAGCCTAGTACTAAACAAGGGCTGGTACTAGACAATTGAAACAGGAACTCTACAAAAATCATTCTTAGTTTAATGTTCTGGTAAATTAGAACATCTGAACAAATCAATCATTCTTACCCTATGTTCTTTGTTTTTCTTTTTTTTTTTTTTTCTTTTTTTTTATTTTTTTTATTTATTATTTTTTTTTAGTATTTTCAAGACAGGGTCTCCCTTTGGTCCTAGCTGGCCTAGAACTCACTATATAGACTAGGCTGGCCTTGAACTCACAGAGATCCACATGCCTCTGCCTCCCAAGTGCTGGGATTAAAGGCATGTGCCATCATGCCTGGCATTTTTTTTTTTTGGTGCTACCCTATATTCTTTAGTTCACATTGGATACAGAATGTAATGTCTCAGTCCCAGAAAAACAAACAACGAATGGTATCCCTCATCTGTGGATGCTAGCGTCAATAATCCAGTTGTAAATATTTCTTTGTGCGGAGGGATGCATATTGGAAAGAACAACAACAGAAAGACTGCATCATCTGGAGGGGTGGGAGGGGTGGGAGAGGGACATGGGTCTATATTCGATTAATGTATATTTAATTGATGTGTGTTTAACAAGTATCCAATTTTGCCCAAACTCTATCTACAAACTACATGGTATTTTAGGACTCAGTAAAAGTAAAAATGTCTATATTAAATAACATTGGTTTAAAGGTTTTAATAAAAATGGTAATACATCTAAGTTAAGTGGAAATATAAATTGTTGTCCACATTTGTTTTATTTAAAATCTGTATAACAATAACCTTGGGATTAACATATACAAATGTTCTCTGCAATTTTTGTGTTATACAGTATCATCTTGTAACATTCTCTTTTACCTGTAGGATAATTTAACTTAAGGAATTAAGCTTGCTTCCCAAATTAACAACATACAGTCACCCAAAACAGCTTGGGTAAATTTAATGAAATTTACACCTTGATTCCTGCCTATGGGTATGTGTACTACAACTGCCTTTTTGAGACTCATGGGTCAAAAAATAAAAACTTAAAATAAAAAAGGGGGGATACAGTTATATATTAAAACTTTTTGTCAAAAATTTTCTATTTAAATCTTAAAACTAACTATGGGACGAGATTTGTATGTTCCCACAGGTCAAAATGTCACCAATTTCATGGCTGAGAAAGAAAAGATGCAGCTTTGCATTGTGCAGGATGTACCAAGAAATACCAACAGAGAAGCTGGCCCATCTAAATATTAAAAGGAAGAAAAGCCTCAGATGCATCAAACATCTCTGTGGATCCTATTTGTAACAACTGTTTATAATGAGTCCTAATGAATCTTCTAGGTGCCGCAAAATTTTAATATGAGAGACTTCTTACCTCCTTTTGATAGAACAAAGAAATACATGATGGTAATGAAATCATTCTCTAACTGTAACTTAGAGCCGGCTGTTATAGAGATAGTCTCTTGTAAAACTGGTATAACTGCTTTCTTTAATTGATGAATAGACATAGGAAATGTGAAAAGGATTATTCTCTATTCAGAGCCAAATATAATACTAAAGTCTTTTTAAGCTGTGCATTTAAGCAAAATATATTAATACAGGAGAGCTCTGATATCAGCAATGGATTATTCTGCCAAGGAGATGTTGGCCAGGGGATCCACACCCCCCCCAAAAGGTAAAGGCCTCTTGCCTGTAAACTGGGATACCTGCAAGAAGAGAGGTGGTAAGGCCCTGCTGTAGAAGACCTGATGCAAGCATGGGAACAATGTATCAAGACTGCACTTGCAAGTGTACAGTTGGTCTCTGGAATGCCAGAGAGTGTTACCAAAGGCCACTAAACCAATAAAGCAAAAATTGGTCTCCTTGAATCAAACAAGACTCCTCCATCAGCATCAGCTACACCTCACCTGCCTGGAAATACTGTGCAGCAGTGGCAGCCACATATCTGTATATCCCAAATCTAATTGGCTATTAGCTCTCTCCTTGGAGGAATAACTCACGGCTGATGCCACAAGCTTACATCCTCTAGTGGTTAGGAGAAGTTGTAAGCCACAGTAAGACCTTGTCATCTTTCACAGAAAAAATATAATTCATGAATTAGCGTACCATCCAAACATCTGTGTCTATACAAAAGTAACCTACCATAATAATTAGTACTGTTTAAATACCTATATATCTAATTGCTTGTGCTTCATTAGTAGGATTGAAAGGTTATTCCTGGACAAACTGTCAAACCATGAAAGGAAACAGCCAGAACTGATCAGAGTCCAAAACGACATCTCCAGAGAAAGTAGACTGTTTTGTTTCTCGTCCACCTATGCCCCTTTTCTAAGCCTAGGGAAGAATCTGCGGAAGAAGGGGTGTGGTAGAATGTAAGGGCTGTGATTGGGGTGAATGGTGAAACTACAGCAACATAGACTGGACACTTATTTGATCAACATACAAGCCCCTCCAGCTGTATGGTGGGAGCCTTGGACTGTGTGGGTTTGGGCATAGCTGCTTGCAAATTGGTTTTACATGAAGAATGCTTGTACTCATAACTTATTACTTATTGTTTAAAAATGAAATAAAAATTATATGTATATATAAAAAGGATGTAGTGTCTGCACTTTCCAGTGAGCACACAAGGGTTTAGCTGCAAGACCCTTGCTGAGCAGGATGAAGGGGCTGATCCCAGCATAACCAAGTTCTACAACAACTTTAACAATGAGATTGTTGGCATCATTTTCCAAAATGACACCTGTATAGAAGGAAAAAATGAAATCTGCCCAGTAGAAGAAATGGAAACAGGTGGTGAGAATGAGAATCTCCCATGTGGCTCTGATTTCTGGGCTGGATTTCTTTGCAAACCTGGAGCTATGAAGGTAGAGGACACGTTTGTGATGTTTATACAGGTGGAGAGCTATGGAGCCATTGCTGTAGCCCATGAGACTCTGAAAGATGACATCACGAACAGCCATGAGACTGAGGAAAAGCCACTTAACTGTGTGGCTGGAGGGCAGCATATAGCAATATGTAACATACATTCCGCCCTCTGACCTGTTCAGGCTATTACCTGATGTGATATAACACAGTAAATTGGAGCTTATGAGACAATTTAGGATCCAAAAGAAAAGAAGATACAGAAGAAACTGCCATGTAGCCTGTGGCTTGACCTTTCTCCACAGGGTGGTTGTAGGATTGATGGTGGCAGCCTGCACCATGCTGAGGAGACTGGTGGTGCAGATGGAAAGGCCCTGGGCCACTCTACCCAGATAAACCACACTTTTACAGCCACTATCCCCTAAGAAGTTTCTGAAATAAGGAACTGTGCCTACATACCTCACCCCTATGCTGAAAATAATGATTGTGTGTGAAAAAGCCAAGTGGATAAGAATAAGTTCTATAGGTTTTCTCTCAGGTCCCATGACAAAAGTACATAAACTTCTTATTAATATGACAGCATTCCCCAGGATTCCAGGCCCAGTAAGAGAAAGGAAGGCTGTTCTCTTGATGATGTCACTCCATTTCATCTTCTGACTTCACGGTGAGGACTGGAAAAAGTTCATTTTGAGAAACACAATAAGGAAAGATGATATACTAAACCTCTGGTTTGTTTCTGGCATTTAGTGAAAAGGACAATTTTTGTTGTTTCTAATTCTTTTTTGGGCCTCTGTCTCCCTGTACCCCTAAATGGCCTAGAACTCACATCACTGTTCAAACCCTACAAATGACTCCAGGCTGTTGGATTGTGTCAGTGCTCCACCCACATCCTCTTTTACCATCCATATACACCATTACTTAAAGAACCTCTGAGATGGTTAAAAGATTGTGCCCCAGTGGAGCAGCTTCCAGTTGACGTCATACTGCACACCCTTTTCCCAACTGTGTGGAGTTATGGATTATCTTGGTGGATGAATGTAAAGGCTTGAAAGAAGCCTCTCAAAGAGTTGGTGGAGGCCCAACTTGGTATGATTGTGTTTGAATGCTTTGGCTTGGTAGAAGCTTGCAGAGTTTAGCTAAGACTCTGCCCTTGATTGTTTATACTTGGAATGTAAACACAGGAATTGTTAGACATATTATTGCTGAAACCCAATGTCACTATGTTCCCTGTTTACTTTTATGGCTAGGCCTGCTGGACCTTGAATTCTGTTTCTCTCCTGAAGCCTTCCTTACATCTGGCACAAATACATTGTGTAGCTTTCTGTAATTGCCCTTGGAAAACCTCTGCAACCTGTGAGAGATATAAAAGCTTAAGATTCAGAAATAAAACTTTGTCAGCCTTCCTTCGAGTTGGTTGTCTGTGTCCTACATCAAAGTGGTGGTCCAGGTCTCGGTACCTAGAGTTCCACACAAACTGCATCTGGGATTTTGACAAGGACCACAGTATCTGCTTGCAGTAATTTTGATTTAAAGTGGGACTTACCTGTGACCCAACATGTGCTCCCAATCTTCTACATCTTCATGTCTATCCAACTGTCATGAATAGCCTCATGCAACTTCTGAACTCAAGAGCCATGTTCCTTGTGTGTTGCTTCTGACCTACACTGGGTAGTGAGAATATCTGACAGATGCTGCTGTCCTATGCAGCATCTAATTTATTTAACACAGCACCTACTATGAAATTCATCAATTATGAAGTGGTTACTAAGTGTTGTGGTGATAAGAATGCACATTGATCACAGAGAGGAACTCAAAAGGCAATATGGGGAGCCACATGAGTCAGTCTGTTGAGCTGAATGGCCAGGAGAAGACAATTCCTGTGAAGAGACTCAGTAGGGTGCTCGGCCTCCCCTCACATGCAGGGCTGTAGAGAACCCCAGGCTTCATTGATCCAGTGAATGACATGGACAACCCATAATATACTGATGAATGAAGGGGAGTTTTCACTTGACTTATCTCTACTGATAAGCTTATGCTTGGATTGATTTTCACAAACATCCCTCTGTTCTCAGAAATCAATCTGAGTTTGGATTTAGGAAAGCTTCCTGGGACACTGTCACACCTGGGCTGGAAAAATTAAACACATATTTACTCTGGAGATGGTCAGGAAGAAAGACTGATGTTTACATTTGAGCATTATTAGGGAATTTTTTTTTTCCTTTAGCTCATGTGAGTTGTAAGTATCAGCTTTGAAAATGAAGTCACAGTTTTGTGAAGCAGGTAGGTGTTGACCATGTGCTTGAAGGGGGTCATTCAGTTGGACAAGGGTAAAGTTCAAGACTCACGAGAACAAATTTGAAACCAGGAACGCTGATCCAAATGATGGTTTTCTCAATTCCTATGTGTGTGATTTTGAGCAAATTACAAAACTAAGATTCAGTATTCCCAGCTACAGTCTAGTGATGAACCCATTGTACAATGCAAGAGTACTGTGAGGACTCAGGAGATGAAGTATGTTGTACTTAGAAAGTGAGCAGCAAGAACTAACCAACAAATATGCTAAAGCAGTTGTTACTCTTATTGCAAGCCTTTCTGTCTGTTCATACCAAAATTCCCAGGAATTGTATTCTGTGTCATACTTATAATTCTTGTCTGAGAAGTGAAAAAACAGAGTAAAAAAAAAAAAACCCTCATAAAATGGAAGGTGAAGGAACCCCTTCCTGAAAGGGCTGAATGGTGCCAGAAATGAGACAGGAGCCTAAGTAAAATCACCACGTGCATGAGGAGAAAACATACAAACCTGTGGGAAGACAGCAAAAAGTAGGCATGTCCTCACACCCAGACCTAAATGCCATTGAGGCCCAGTGTCTCCAATACAAACTTACCTCATAAAATCAGCAGTTCAGGGCAGACTATCAGTCCTGATGCAAAACAAGGGGCTGCTTGTGGGCCAAGAAACTGGAAGTTACTTAGTGTAACATCAGTCAAACAGTGTTCACTCCAAATTGAATCCTGTTTCTCAGGGCCTGGTCTCCTCTGGATTAAAACTCCAGTCCATGCCAGTCTACAGGAATACGCTGACCATACCATTATTTATAAATTCTGTAAGTATGGATGGATACATGTGGCCAGAGAGTTCCTCCTTTTGTTAGTGTTTATGTCAATGAACACTCTGGTATACAACTTTGTTCCTGTGATAATATTCAAAGAACAAGGGCCCCTGGACCAGTCCTGGAAATGGAAATACAAGGCAAAAAAAAAAAAAAAAAAAAGACAAATGCATTAATAATGCAAAACTTGACCACATAATTGTAGTAAGTCCTGCTTATTACTTCTGAAGTAGACGTCGTAAAAGTCCGGTCTCAGAAATTTGGGATTAAACCCACTTCCAGTGGGAGACTAAATGTAGAAAAGATTTCTGAGTTGTCTGAAAATAAACCATTACATGCTGAGCCTAGTTTCACACAAAGAATGGCAGAGCTCAGCATCATAAGGAGGGGCACTTTGAGAAGCTTTCCTCTCAAGAGTTGTAGAGAAACTTGAAGTTCTGAGATAGCAGGAATGCAGATGGTGGTCACGAGATGCTGTGGAGCCTCTGGATAACCAACAGCCTCCCAAAACACAGCATCTCTCCAGACCATGCTTGTGATAAAACCCTACTCATTTACTTTATGGTTGACTAATTTACAATGTATTCTTGCCCGGGTTTCTGACAGAGTGGAGAGGGTTCATGATTACCAGTGAATTAAGAACCCAAAAGAACTTCAACATGAGAAAGTAAGGAAGTGCAGACCTGGGGCTGTGTCTCCTCAGCCCTGACCCTTGGGTACTGAAGGGTGTAGAGCACCGTATGGATTCTCCTCGTGCAGAAGGGGAAGACGCAGACACAGCCTCACAGGATTCAGTCCAAAAGAAAATATATACATTGTAATGTTCAAAACCAAGTTTTATGTTACCAAAGGACAAACTTGAATCCAGTAAATGTTTTTAGAAGAAAGCATAAATCCTGTTTTTAATCCAGAAGAAAGTATAAATAATGATAGCATGAATCTGAAAAACTTTCCCTGGCTTGGCTATTTTCCTACAAATGAAAGACAGTCATGATACATGGAACAGGTGAGATATTTGTCCCCACATTCTACTGATTTTTTTTCCAGTGGTGCTCTTGGTGGGTCATTGTATGTTGTCCCAAATGCTTTTCTGAGAACTAGAGTTCAAATGACTAAATACTCATGTTTTTTTTAACTCCATAATTGCCAAATCCAAAAAACTGGTGTGCTACCTTGTTCAATCATTGATAATTGAATTGAACTCAATATATTGTGATGGAAACACCCCTCTTCCTTACTTCATCCCACATTTCCATTTCTAATTTTAAATGCCCAGCACTTATGGTTCACTTTTCTGCCTCAAACATGCTTCACACACAGACCAATCTAAAAACTTGAATTTCTTTAATATTGCTCAATTTTATACATTTTATTGTTTTTCTAAATTTTGAGTGTTGGTTTTTACTTCCACATTTTATGACTTTTTGTCTAATTTAATGTTTCTTGAGATATATTTAAACCCAGAACCGATTGAGCACTTAGCTATTTACAAACATTCACTAACACTTTGTAGGTTTCAATACTAAGTCAAACCTGCACAGCCTTCCTGGCTAGGACTCAACAATCCAGTGAATGAGCCAAGGTTCCCAGAAATATTCTGTTTTGTAAAACCAAAGATCAGATCACGGGCTGCAGTTTTGAGGGTGTCCTACAAGAACCCAAGTTGTTTTTCTACCCAGGACTTTAAAGAGGTCTGAGTTTCCAGTGAGTGAGCCCAGGAGTCTCTGAGGACACCTGAATTAGTTCTGAATGTGTCAATTTTTTTCAAAGATCAATAGGAGAAAAGCAGAAAGGCTTAATATTCTATAAGATGAAGTGAGTTTATCATGGAGATCCTCAATGGTAATTCTGTAGCAGACTAGGCTGCATCATCATTGAAAATAGATCTTTAAAATAGGTGTCACACTGGCATTTTACAGCTGCTGTGCAATTTCAGCAAAAACTATGATTTCAATTAAGTCTGTAGCCTGCTTTACTTGTTTTTGGACAAACTGTCTAAAAATAGAGCTATGAGGTCTTTATCAGTCCAAGCTGCCTTAGAGACTTTGGGCTGGATAGGATTTTACTCTTTCACATGGAAGAACTCCAGTCTCTACATCTTACCTGTGAACATAGGCAAGTATACACCCTTTATCCACAATGAAAGAAACCAGCATGTTTCACGCTACACCAAGGATTTACATTTGTTCTGTATACTGGGAATGAAATGCTACACTCTCCCTGGGTTCCTACAAATATGATATAGCTACTTAGAGTTCCCCAGCCTGAAGACAGCAGGTAGCATTCTATGTGAATAGAGACTTGTGCCTGGGTTTGGTATCGGATTTTACTCTCTTCCAATCAGTGTTTGCTTCCCTGGCATAAGAAGAAACCAAAGGCTGAATCCTGGGTTAAAGGAAGCAGCACACAGGCTCAGCTCTAATGCATAATAATGCCAGAATCTTTACCAACAGCACAATGTTGACTCATAAAGCTCACAAGCACAATATAGAAGGGTTAATAAAGCAGGTGAAATGGGAGGTTAGAGAAAAGAGAAGTTTTAGAAGCTTCCATATATTTCTAGTTATTGGAAGAAAGGAAGTAGGGAACCTGAGGCAAAAATTCACAACTGAGCTCCGTCATGACAGCAGACCCTGAACACGGGGAAGAAAGCACCTGTACATTTCTGGGGTCGAATGGTTACCATTTAAGGGATTTAATTACATTTACTTTTGTTTGTCAAATAGAGAATTAAAAAAATAGGCAGAATCTCAGAAATACTAGGCAACAACTTCGTTAAAAATAAACATTCTGAGCATGGTGACAGATGCCTTTGAGCCCCACACTCAGGAGAAAGAGGCAGACAGATCTCTGTGAGATCAAGAAAGCCTGGTCTACATAGGGAATACTAGGCCAGCTTGGGATACAAAGGGAAATCTTCTATTTTTTTATTTTTTTATTAATTTTATTTATTTCCGTATGTGTATGAATGTGTTGTCTGCATGCAAGTTTGTGCACCCGTGTCATGCAATGCCGCGGAGGTCAGAAGAGGGTATCGGATTCCCCTTGAACTGGAGTTCTCCTGGAATTAGAGTTTCAGACAGCTCTCGGCCACCATGTGGGTGCTGGGGATCGAACCTGGGTCCTCTGTAAGAGCGGTTGGTGCTCTTAACTGCTAGGCCATCTCTTCAGCCCCAGGGAAATCTTGTCTCAAAAAAACAATTTGAAAACAAAGGAAACACACACACACACACACACACACACAGAACACATACACACATACCCATACATACATTCCCACAGGTTGAAAGGAGTTTTAGAAACTGAAATCCACATCCTCTGGGAGGGCTTGAGCCTTTACAGTGCTTGGCTAGCATAGTATAGGTATAGACCCTTATCTAGGATTTTTCAACTTAAAAAAGAAGAGGGAGGGGATAGGCCCCCAATATTCAAGCTGAGATATGTCCAGGAAGATGTGATCTCCAGGCAGGTTGGGTGGAAGAGGCACTGCCTGAGTTAAGTTAAATACAAAACCTGACAAGTCTCCATCTAAGGTGAAGAAAAGGCAGAAACTTGTCCTCTTTTTGATCTATGGCCTCTCTCCCTCTCTCTGTCTGCCTTCATTTGTACTCCTTCAATATCTCTGGAAACTGGCCCTCTTCTTAGTTCTGAAGCAGATACTTTGTCTGTTGAGTGTCAGAAGAATGAAGATCTTCAGGCTCACAAACTGTCCCCTCTACTCACCTTAGTTAAGAGAGATTAATTAAGTCTTGCACCTCTAAGCTAAAGCTGCATGGCACAAGTGCATAAAACAAAACAATCCTGTGAATCTACTCACCACGGTGCCAAAGTGCAGACAAGCTCTGGGTCCTTCTGGCAAGGTGAGCCTTCCTGAGTCATATTTGTACCTTCAGTGTTTGTGGAACATTTGTCTACACAGAGTGTCCCCAAGACTTTAACACTTGTCAATGTCAGGAAGAAAAAGCCCTCTGCACAATCCCAGTCCCTGAAGCACAACTTTCCCTCTCCCTCCTCAATTACTACATTTGTTTGGCTCAGCAGTCATTTCAGAATTAATGAGAGTTTAATTAAATTCACAGAAACATGTGAAGTGATACGAGAACAGCAGTGAGTTTCTGCATCTAGGGTTCCATGTCCCTGGCTCTCTCTTTATCTTTCAAATTCCAAGTCTGTGACTCTGAAGGATGTCCTCCTTTTTTTTTTTTTTTTTTTTTTTTTTTTTCTTCTTTTTTATGTCCTCCTTCTTAGACACACAGCATGTCACTTCCCTTCTTAACATGATGACATAGCACATGACCTCCAGCATTGGGCACTCTATTAAATGAAGATATCCCAAACATGCACCAGGGTAGAAAAAGAAGCCTTTGCCTCACCTGGACACATTCCAGCTCACAGTCTGCCATGACTGACAGCTTTATCTTTTGTTTATTACATAACAAATGGACCTCCATTTTCTAATTCTGTCCTCATAATGCTTCTTTCCAAAGGATTGCCAAAGGCAATGGCAGCCTTCCAGTTTAAGAAACTTTCTAGACAATGTGGGCTGTAAAACTATTGCTTACATTATCTCAGTGCTATGAGATGTGGTGTTTCAGGGCATCATGGGCAGGTCCAGTGGCTACATGGTGTTTCTTCTACACAGTTGCCACCAGCGTGTCCTCTTCCTTCAGAACTCCACGTTTCTCTACACAACGCCCCCTGAGATCAAAGACACCAAAGTGTCTTCCTTCTGATGCTGTGCTTGGTGTTTTTCTACTGGACAGATTGTGCCTTTTCTCTATTTTTAAATACCTTCTTAGAAAACAATTACATTTTATCAAATATTCAAGAATTTCTGATCCTTGTTTATGTAATTCTCAGCCCATTTGTTCTGATCCACAGAGATGGGCCTCAGCACAGTTGGCTCCCTCAGTGGGTCAGAAAGTCATGGCGAAAAACTCTGTTACACTGATTCTCTTCCGTAAGTTTGGGGAAATTCTTAGTTCTGTTTTGTTGTCTATAAAACAAAACCATGGAAAAGTCACTTGGACCAAGAAAGGTTTATCCAAAAGCTTAACCAATTTGTTGATCTGCAACCCTTATCAAATGTGGGATCGAGTGACTCACAAATCACATCCTCCACTTCCCTCAGAAATTAGCTTTAATTCTCTTGTTTCTAAGTCTAGCACTCCACACCACTGTTCCCGTAGTTAGGAACAGGAGGAAAATGATTTCATAAATTCATTTTCTGAGACAGTTTCTCTCAGAAGCCTCAGGGGGCCAAGAACTCTCTATGTAGACCAGAGATCTATATGTATCTCAGACAATCACCTGCCTCTGCCTCTCGGGTGTTGGGATTAAAGTCACACACCACCACACTAGGCGATTTCAAAATCTTTTTCAAAATTAGCAGTGCATCTAAACATTTTGCCTGGTATCCACCTGTAGGACAAGTTCTTATACATACATGCATTTCCTTTTAGAATTATAATAGATAAAGTATTACACCGTCTTTGGCTCATTATTTCTTAATATAAATCCAAGAACTGAGTGTCTTTGTCCTTCTGTATTATTATTATTATTATTGTTGTTGTTGTTGTTGTTGTAAATATATCTTGTAATCATTTAGCAGTGTGAAGAATTTATATACTGTTTTCCTTTATAATATTTTGAGAGAATGTAGAAAAGTCAGAGGCAGCCCATGGAACTTGAGATCTGTGATGCTCACAGGCTATTTTTACCCATGCTTGAATGTGTGCATCTGATTTCACATGTAGCTCATTGAGACCCAGAGAGCATTTTCATCTTGCAGGCTTCCAGGTTTGAGATCAGAAAGGAACAGAGGGATTTTTATGGGTGATGATCCAGGTCCAGGCCCAGAAGAGGCCACAGAAAAGCTCTGGAGACCTGGGATCCTGAGCAGAAGGAGTGCTTCAGCTTGCAGGGGACTGGCAGGAGCTGGCGGAAGAGCTTGAAGATCTGAAAAAATCTTTTAATGTTTACGCAAGTCAGTGTATTGCTTAAATGAGTGTAAATGCCCCATATCCTGCGATGCCCATAGAGGTCAGAAGAGGCCATCGGATGCCCTGGAACTGGAGTTACTAACAGTTGTTAGCTGCCCTGTAGGTGCTGGGAACTGAACTTGAGTCCTCTGTAAGAGCAGCCATTGCTTTTAACCACTGAGCATCTCTCTAGCCCCAGACCAGACTCTGAAAAATAAAAGAAGGTGAGAGAATCTTGAGATGTGCACAATAGGACACCACGTCTACTGCATAATAAGCAGCCAACAGCCATGGCAGACTAAGATTTGTTTTCCCAAGTTATTTTAATTTTTTGATTGTTACATAATATTTGAATATATTTATGAGATATAGTGTGATGTTCTGACTCATTTGTACATTGAACGATGATGAATTTATAATAACAACGACCTACATAACCTTAAATTTTGATCATTTGTTTATGTTGAGTATACTGAGACATAGATAGACCAGTAAGTTAAGAGAAATAAGTCATACACCTATAATTAGAATCTAAAATAAACATATCTGTTTTATAGAGAAAGCTCAATAAGAAATATCTAAAACTCAATAAGAAATATATATTGAAAAAAGGAGAAAGAATTGTCTCCAAACTATGTATTCCCACTGAGCCTCAGATACCTAAATGAACCCCTCCTGCCACTTGTGATGAGTCCACTTAGAACTGAGGCCCATGGAAAGTTCTGAAGATGATGAGGGCAGGAGCGTGCTGTGGATCTTGGACCTATCTCTGCCCTGTCCTCTATCTTCAAGAGCAATTACTGAGCTCAAAGGAGAAGGGCTATCTTAAGTGCAATGTCCCTTATATAGGAGGGAATGCTGGGCCAGATGCCATTACACGAGCACAAAACAGACTTTCACAGAGAGATGACAAGGATAATCATCAGCATTGAAGGGGCTCTTGAAGACGGAGGAAAATGTGAAACACAGAAACTTGGGAAACATCATCACAAACAGCCAGAACCAGCATCTCAAGAAGCAAACTACACTCTGCTTTTGTGCACCAGAAAGTACCACATAGGAGGCTCTGGATGGTCAGAAAGTTCCAGAATCACAGGACCACACCCCATGGTTACAGAACCAGTAAACCATTGCTGAGGGAGAGGAGATTTATCACTAGAAGTGCTTGAAGTGTGGACAGAGAGCTCCAGATGTTGTTTTCTTGAGCATTGCACATTGTTAGGGTGAGCTTTTTAGTGATGCAGCTGCCTCTGAAGATTCCATGCTCCTGTGACATCAAGAAACTTCTTAGTTCTCCCACAGTAGACGAGTATCCTCCTTTCCTTTGAGGGTACCTTGTCTGGAGCAATTCGACATTTAGTCATATCTTCCCAGGAGGTAGGAGACTCCTACAGTCTTCTCCAGCAAAGTCTCCAAGAAGAAGGTGGGCCAGACTGTACCTCCTTTTCCCCATGCAGAAGTTCCACTCATCAGCAGCAGTCACATACTCTTTCCATCTAGCCAGGACAGTACCAGCTGCAACTCCAGGATCCACAGACTCAACAAAAGCAGGGCAAGGAAGGTGTCTGGCTGCCACACACTGGAATGATACATAATGGCCCACAAACTGGCTCCTGACCAATTTCTGCCATAGTTTCCAAGATTACCTAAAAAAACATTAAATCCAATGGACTGGGATTACCAAGTAGTTAGAGCCCTTGGGTTAGATGCAGGGACTCAGACAGGTCATCTCCAGTCATTGGCTCAGCTCTCATGGGTGTTCTGCCTTCCCTGGCATACACGAAATGGCAGAATTATGGAAATTTTTCTGAATTTTTTTATCTAATTTTCCTTGCTGACAGCTTTTTACATATGAGTTGTTTGTAGAAAGAATCCACTAAGATGTTCCCTACATATGTCATTCCAAAATCAATTGGTATTTTTCCCTTTGCTGTAACTCTTAGTCCAAGTTTGTCAAAATGTCACTGTTCTGTCATTCTGTAAATATGAACACTCTGACAGTAATCTTCATAAACTCTACACAAGACAAAACATAAAGTTATGGAGTGTGCAGTGGATAGATCAGGGACTTGCCAGGACCACCTGAAGCACAGGCAAAAAAAGGGAAACCCACATGCCAGGGACACAATGAAGGGACAACATGGGAAAGGTGCAGGATAATTCCACGTCAAGCTCTACCAACCCTGTAGGAGACTGCTACAGTGGGATCCCCCTGGGGGTGACCCAAGAAACAAATCATAGAGGAACAATTGCAGACCTATTCAGAGAAATTAAAGAATGTAAAGAACAAGTCAGAGAACTAAGGAGAGAGAATAAAAATCTCAAGAAGTACCTAGAGGGAGACAATGACAAACTTTGGAAAGAACTAAAGGGAGAGAATGACAAACTCCAGAAAGAACTAGAGGGAGAAATGACAAACTCCAGAAGGAAGTAGAAACACTGAAAAAGGAAGCCAACCAGCAAAGTAAGGAGCACCAAGAAGAGATTGAGAAGCTCCAAAAAGGAAGTGGAAATACTATAGAAATCACAGGATGAAATGAAAAAGGAAATAGAACACTCATCCAATTAAGAGGAAAGGAATGTAAAAAGCCTCCAAAATAGAATGGAGGAAGCAGAACAAAGAATATCAGACCTGGAAGATAACACAGAGCAACTAAAAAGCTCAAATAAAGATTATGAAAAATTTTTAAATGCACAAAAGAGGAACAACCAGGAAATATGGGACACTATGAAAAAATCAAACCTTGGCATCATAGGAATAGAGGAAGGAGAATCCCAAGAGAACAGTATTGAACAGATCTTCAACAGAAAAACAGATGAAAATTTCCCAAACTAAAAAAAAGACAAACCCATACAAATACAAGAAGCACATAGAACTCCAAACAGACAAGATCAGAAAAGACACTCCCCATGCCATATCATAGTTAAAATGCTAGATGTCCAAAACAAAGACAAAATTCTGAAAGCCACAAGAGAAAAACAAGTCACATATAAGGGGAAACCCATCAGAATTACGACTGACTTCTTGGCACAAACCATGAAAGCAAGAAGAACATGGAGCAAAGCATCCCCAGTGTTAAAGGACTATGGATGCCAAGCCAGGTTTCTATACCCAGCAAAAAATGTCAATTATAGTTGAAGGAGAGAGAAAAATCTTCCATGACATAAACAAGATGGTAGAATACATGTCCAGAAAACCAACCCTTCAGAAAATACTTGAAGCAATTCAAAGGACAGAAGAGAGGAGCAACTATCCTCAAGGACCGAGAAAGAGAAACTAATAAAAAACATAACTGCAGAAGTAGAAACCGAGACTAAAAATGCAAATGGATAATAAAGTGAAAGGTAGTGTTCAACATCACTAATAATTAGGGAAATGTAAATTAAAACCACTTTAAGATACCATCTCACTCCGATAAGACTGGCTAGGATCAAGAAAACAAATGATACCAAGTGCTGGAGAGGTTGTGAGGAAAGGGGAACACTCATCAATTGCTAGTGGGAATGTAAACTTGTATAGCCACTATGGAAAGCAGTGTGGAGAACCCTTGGAAGACTCAAAATGAGCTTACCACCTGACCCAGTCATACCACTCCTGGGTATATAACCACAAGACTCATCTTACCACAGAGATACATGTACAGCTATATTTATTGCAGCTCTGTTCACAATAGCAAAAAGCTGGAACCATCCCAAATGCCCCTCAACTGACAAGTGGATAGAGAAAATGAGGTACATCTACACAATGAACTTCTATGCAGCAGTAAAAGACAACATCATGAACTTTGGCAGGTAAATGGATGGAACTAGAAGATATTATGTTAAGTGAAGTGACACAGTCCCAGAAAAAGAAATGACGAATGTTATCCCTCATCTGTGGATGCTAGTGCCAATAACCTAGTTGTAAATATTTCTTGTTGGGAGTGATGCACATTGGAAAGAACAACACCAACACCAACAACAGAAAAGACTGCATCAAAGAACTGACTGAAATGGTGAATCTGGTGGGGTGGGGGCTTTGGGAGGGGAACATGGGTTAGATTCAATTTGTAACATAATCTTATACAAAATATATATATATATATATATATAACAATAAATTTTTAAAAATTAAAAAAAAGTCGTTACTCATAATCTTCAAGAAAAAACTGCTATGAGGAAAGTTTTGTGTAATTTCTTCAGAAAGAATGGAAGTCCCCTAAGAAGTTCATTGCAAATGCTGCTCATTCTGCAAGTTTCTCATTCCTCATTGGATCTTTGAATCTTGACAGATTAAAATTATCATTCTTGGGAGTGGAGAGATGGCTCCATGGTTAACAGCACTGGCTGCTCTTGCAGAGAACCTGGGTTTGGTTCCCAGTCCTCACATGGCAGCTAATAATCATCTATTTCTCCAGTCCCAAGCCATCAGACACAGCTCTTCTGGCCTCCTGGGGCACTGAACAATGGGAATCCACTTATGTACATGCTGAAAAAAAAATGAAAAACCATACATACACATAGAAAATTAATAAAAATATAATTCTCAATTAGTGTTTTCCTCATTCTATTTCAGTGTCTTTAAGAGGTAATCACAAATATATTTTACCAACTCTAATAATTTGCATGGTAAAATTGACTTGTAGGTTTATGCCATGATTGTTTCATCCCATAAAGAGACTAAAGTATCTATGAAAGTATGGTATTAAAGTATCTAT
This sequence comes from Rhizomys pruinosus, assembly GCA_009823505.1. Taxonomy (NCBI): domain Eukaryota; kingdom Metazoa; phylum Chordata; class Mammalia; order Rodentia; family Spalacidae; genus Rhizomys; species Rhizomys pruinosus. Next base: position 1,264,759 of record VZQC01013306.1, read on the forward strand.
TTTAGGACAAGTGGTTATTTAATAAAATTGCACCCATGAAAAAAGATACGGTTACACAAGGAGAACGATGAAGAGCTTAACAGCTGAGGAACACTATCTTTCAGTTAATCAAAAATTTAATTGTCACAGGGCATGGTGTCCAGGGCCTTTAATCCCAGCACTTGGGAGGCAGAGGCAGAGGCAGACAGATCTCTGCGAGTTCAAGGCCACCCCCTGATATACATAGTGAGTTCCAGGACAGCTGGGACTCCAGGAAGACCCTGTCTCAAAAAGACAAAAAAAAAAAAGAAAGAAAGAAAGAAAAGAAATTTAATTGTCAGTTAATCAACTAGAAGAACTCTGTTCATCTGAGACAATTAATAGAAACCCTTTTAGATATTGGAAAAACTTGGGGAAGTGGGTGGAAAAAGCAGAAAAGACAAAGAAAAAGTAAACATTGTCCAGGACTTTTGGTGGCCCCTCATTTCGAGGACAACTGAATATTAACACCTTCCTAGCCGAAACACTATGTATGAGCAGAATTCTGCTCATGTGCCTAAGCAAAAGAGAGGCAAGTGGTTTCTGAGGGACGAGGAGCAAGTTTGGAACAGGCAATCAGAAAGTGGTGGCACACGCCTTTAATCCTAGCGCTTGGGAGGCAGAGGCAGGCAGAGGCAGGCAGAAGCAGGCAGATCTTTGTGGGTTCGAGGCCAGCCTGGTCTACAAAGTGAGTTCCAGGACAGCCAGAGCTACAGGGAGACGCTGTAGCTTGAGCATGTGAGCCTGGAGAGCCTTGTCTCATGAGAAAGTTTGTACGAGAACGCTTGTGGAGGGGTTATCTCCAGAATGCTGGCACTCCCCTAGTTTCTCAGGACATAATTTGTTCCCCCAAGAAGGCATACTACATATAATGCTATCTTGGTCATATTTTTCTGAATTACTATATTATGGCCTCTTTATTTTTATTCATTGTTCTGTAAATATTTATTTGTAACCCTAATGAGTATAAGCATAAAAGTAGAGTTCGCTGTGTGTGGATGAAGAAATAACAGTATAACCATTGCACCACTCCCCTGGTCTTTTCTCAGTTCAGTGATAATCCAACCACGGTCCGGGCTGCACCCTGGTGGCCACAGGCTTTCCCTCTGGCTAGCAGGGCTTTCTTTCTACACAGCTAGTAAAAAACAATTCAAATAAGACTAGGCCCAGACCTGGACGCTTCATCACGTGAAGCCATAAACCTATCAATCTTCTTGATTTTCTTTAAACTGACCAATCAATGTGACCAGAGAAGGGGAACCATGAAAACCCTTAAAAACCTAAGCCACAGGACATGGATTTTTGTTTGTTTGTTTCTAAAGCCCCTCTGCCCTTGTGGAGAGCTGTTCTATGGGCAAATGTGTGCATCTGTGTGAATCTTCATCTGTCAGGAAGTGTCTGCTTTTCCTGCCCTTTAGTTCCTTAATTGGCTAAGTAAACAAACACTACCCCTAGATGGTGACCACTCACCATTCTGTTCTTATAACATGTTCCTGTACTGTGTCTGTATCAGACCCTTGCAGAGGGGCTGTGATGAGGGAATTTGTGTCCTACCATTTCTTTACAAGTGAGAAGCAGCAGTTCTTAAACAAAACAGGTGACCACTGCCCCCTCTGTGTACTCCAACAGTGATGATTTAGTTCTTTATCCTTGCTAGTCCACAGTGCTTTATTATTGAGTTTGTAAAACAAAGTAATAATAATTTTATTATCTTACAGTTCTACAGGTCAGGAGTCTAGCCAAGTCTCTTTGGTTTTACACCTGGAGTGTTGGCTGTGTGTGTCCCATTGGAGAATCTATTTCCGTCTCTTTCTAGCATTGAAGATTCCCATGTTCCTTGGCTATATCCTTATTCCTCCATCTTCAGATCCTGTGATTAAGGGTCAGTTCCTTCTTGTGTATGCCTCTTTATACGTCCTGCATTGAATCACTTCTGATAACAACAGGGAGCTGTCTCCACTTTTATTGAATCTTGTGACTGCATTGAGCTCACATGGATCCTCCCCGTAATCTCTCCGTTCAACTCCATGATAACAAAACACCTACAAAGTCATTTTTTAAAGAAAGATGTACTTATTTTATGTGTATGTGTGTTTTCTGTCTTGCATGTATTTACAGCACAATACAGCCTAGTCCTTGAGAAGGCCAGAAGACATTGGCAGATCCTCCAGAACTGGAGGTGCAGATACTGTGAGCTGTGGGTGCTGTGAACAAGTCAGAGCTTTCTGCTCTTAACCACTGAACCATCTTTCCAGCTTCCTACAAAGTTATTTTGCCATGCAAGGCAGCACACCACAGGTCCAGTGGTTCAGCTGTGTGGATCTTGGGGTTGGGAATACTCTGTGTGCACCAGGGGGTTATACTGCCTCCTGTTCCTGCTTTCCGGATTAATTTATTCGAAGTTGAAATATGTGTTTCCCAAGAAATTCCAGGAAGGAATTACAAATGGGAACATTACAGTGCAGCCTGAAAAGTATAAAGTGTTAGGATAATTTCAGGTCAGGGACCTCATAGAAAAGTTGACATAGGCTTCAAGTCAAGGCGTCTAGCACACCAAACTACAAAAGGGTAGAGATTCAGCAAAGCACACAGGATGGTGGTATTCTTAAGTGAAGCAGCACTGCCTGACCACAAGGTGTCGCCAGTGTCTTTTATTGGTTATCTTTGCGCCCTGACTTCTTTTCACAGCAGGTTGTCCTGATCTGATTTAGAAGCCTTGCTGGTCATTGTGTTTCCTCTTGTAATTTTGAAGGTTTTCTGGGGCTGCAGTTGAAATAAAGCCAGGACGATGAAGTGGCGTGCTGGGTAGGGGTGCGACAGGCGCTTGAGGACAGCGAGCGCTGGCCTTCCTCTCTCCTCTGACTCTTCCTTCAGGCCCTGCTCCCACGCGGAGTCAGGTCCAGCCCCCCCCCCCGACTCTTCCTTCAGGCCCTACTCCCACGCGGAGTCAGGTCCAGCCACCCTGCCCTCAGCCCCACAGCCTCCAGGCAGGACTCTCCTCGCTCAGGTCATTCCTAAGGAGATCCCGTTCCAGCTAACCCGACTTCCTTGTACTGGGCAGGAAACATCCCAGTGGGGCTTCATTGCCCCGCCCCCGGGTCAGCTGATCCATTGGGAGTCAATCACTCCGGGTCTGTCAAAGTCATCTCTGATGCCTCTGAGCAATCATAAAATCGTACACCAAAACACAGAGAAGAAAGGGGTGCTCAGTGCGTCCAAGCAGAGATGGCCACGTCCAGCGAGTGTACTGTATCCTGTGCTGATTTCACAGCCCCCTTTAAAGGGACACATCTGTAATGTGAATTATAATTGGAATCAGCCCTGCTGATCAAAAACTGCCCTCTCTGAGGTTCGAACTCAGGACCTTCAGATTATGAGACTGACGCGCTGCCTACTGCGCTAAGAAGGCGACAGGTAAACAACACAGGCCACAGTCTACAGGGTCTGCGGGAGGGCGGGTCAGTTACCCTGCCTTGAGGCACTAAGCAGGCTCTAAACCCATATCCCTGTGACAGGAGTCAGCGAAATCGAGACATCTGCTGCCCTAGTACAGAATGTTCTTTCTACTGAGATTCCGGCCTAGGACAAAGCAAGGGTTGTTACTTTTTCAATCCTCAAGATACAGTTAAAAATTGAAAGTTTAGCCGGGCGTGGTGGCGCACGCCTTTAATCCTAGCACTCAGGAGGCAGAGGCAGGTGGATCTTTGTGAGTTCAAGGCCAGCCTGGTCTACAGAGTGAGTTCCAGGACAGCTGGNCTCTCCAGCCCTGAGAATGACCATTAAACTAGCCAAAGCCAAGATTCAAAGATAACAAGAACATGCTCTGAAACCACCTATTATTCTGCATTCTACTCCTTGGCTTTTGTAACTCCTGTGTGCCTGATAGGAGCATTTTATTGGCCTCTCCAGGATGCAGTAATGCAGGGATGAGCTGTGTTCCATGCAGGTGCATTGTATTCAATGTGCAGAGGTGTGCAGGGCTTAATGTAGCACAGGCAAGTGCTAATGGTGCTCTGACATCATTGTTCTTATCTCTTCATGTCAAAGTTCTGCCAGATGCAATAATCTTTATTTTTATTATTTAATTAATTATTATTGATTTATTATTATTATTAATTAATTTGGTGCCTTCTTTCAGAGGGTCTCCCTGTAGCCCCAGCTGTCCGGGAACTCACTGTGCTCAGATACACACCCGGCTAGCCTTCCGAACTGCAGCGAAAGATCCACCTGCCTCCTGCCTCTGCCTCCGGCCAAGTCTTTAGGATCAAGGCGTGACGGCCACCCACTCCACAGGCTCAACAATTCTTATATAAAATTAATTCTTTCTAATGACTTGAATCGGAGAGAGACAACTGATTGGACCCAAAAAATAACATCATAGTAGGGAATTTCGGAATTGCCCCTCTTGCACCTCTATTGTTACCTTGTGTTTTGTTTTAAATTTTATTTCTGTATGTAGTTTGATGTACTTCTGCTGTAGGTTGGTGCACGTCCGCTGAATATGTGCAATGCGTAGCGGAGAGTCAGAAGAGGGTGTTCCGGATTCCCTCTACGAGACTGGAAGCGACGGTAGGCTCCTGAATTGGAGTTTTCAGACGGTTTTTGGCCGCCTTGTGGGTGCTTTGGATCGAACCTGGGTCCTCGTAAGAGGGTCACCTCTTAACCTCTAGGCCGGATCTCTCCAGCCCCCTCATGAATGCCCCTCTTCTAAGAAGGCTAAAGAACAGCAGGTGTGCAATCTGGAAGGAAAACACGAGACTGTGGAGACTCTGTAGAAGTAAGTCCTTCGCACGACCAAAGGCTGAAATGTTGTCAGGCTGTGTCCATGCATCCCGGCCTGTGTACAAGAGAAGACCCGGCACAGTGCACAACACATGCTACAGCATCTGGGCTTCCTCATGCAGAGGGAGTAGGCATTCTGGAAGGCAGGTGGGAAATGATGGGATGGCTTCTCTCTGACTCCTGATACCTCACTCTTCCACAGCCACAGGGGAGTTCATACCCTTCTCTGCTTCCATCTGCCCTGACCACCCTACCTCGCAGGTTCCCTGCCAAAGGCAGCCTCATTCCACAGCACTCACCTGTGCAGTCAGTGCGGTAGCTCAGGGTGGGGTCCTCCCAGCATCAGCCAGGTCCTGTTTATCATCTTCCAGTCCCAGTGCTCATAGCAACTCTCCCTACTGTCAGGCATTACCATCTGGAGTTTGGTATCACCAGGGGAACTGTCTCCTCCTGCACATCGCCATCCCTGTCCCAGGGGATGCTGTCATCTTCAGAGCCCAGAAACTTAAATCCCAATTACAATGCTCATGAGTGTTGCTGGGAAGAGCTGTGAGGACAAGCAGGGTCTAGAGTGTCCTCATGTCAGGGACTTTTCTCCAATCTTGTCATTTCCCCTCACTTTACAAACTGTAATATCAGAAACTGACTTGAAGAAACATTGCAGAACCACCCTATAAAGAAAGTCAAATTTTCAGCATTATCCAGAAAGTAACAGAGTGCGGATGTCAGTAGAGTTGGGTCCTCTGCTTGTCCATGTCCATTAGCTTAAGGGGTCTTAAGCACATTAATCACCAAACACAAATCAAGACATAACTCAATAGGAAAATATCATTTGAAACTGCTGAACTCTGGCCGAAAAATCTGCTAAGTCGGACTTTTTAGTCTCAAAAGATGTATTAAATTTATGTGTATATTATTGGTAGTAATTTTGTACAATATACTAATCGAACCCCTTTCCCTGCCTGCAACCTCTCCAAACCCTATCCCCCACTAGGATTAAATTTCACGTATTCCATGTCAGTAAAAATTCAGTAAGCTTTGTTGTCCCCAAAAAATCCTATGGGTGTTAAAGGACACATGTCTAGGGGTCTGTGTGATCTAAATATACCTATGTTAATTCCCAGCACTCACAAACAGAGGAAGGCGATCTGTGTGAGTTCAAAGGCCAGCTGATCTACAATAGTGTGTTCCAGGCAGGCTGGGACAGGAATCCTGTCTCAAAAAGGCAAAGAAGAAAAAGAAGAGGGAGGAGGGAGGAAGGCTAGGAGAGGAGGAGGAGGGAGGCACGAAAATGACCAACATGTTTATGAAATTATTCAATATCAGTAATCATTGGAAAATTGCTAATCATATCCACCATGAGATTGTGTGAGATTCCGTATCACATGGTGATGGCTGAGTAAAAAAGATAAAGGATCCGGTAGGGAGGGAAGAGAAGGCCTTATGTGCTTTCAGGGAAAATGTGGATTAGTACAGTTATTGGTGACAGGATGGAGTTTTTCAAAATACAGTTTTCCATAAGACCCACCCACAGCATCTTCAGTCACCCTGAAAATGAAACGAAAGTCGAGGTCCTAGCCTGTTCTCACTGTTGGTGTGAAACTCGTTTCTACATGTTGGAGGAAAGAGTTGGAAACAACCTAGTGCCAACTGATGGGTGAATGACATGAAAACACAAGAGAATGCCACCCCTCTCTCAGGGCACACATCTTGACTTTGCCTTTGGATCCTGACTGGCGACATGTTCCAAGTGCTCGGGGTGACCAGTGCTGGGTGGGCCAGGGCAGCCGGTAAAGATGGTGGGCCAGGCCAGGCGTGTGGTGAATGCATTTAAAATCCTAACGCACTCGGTGGAGGCCGAAGCAGAAGCGGATCATTTGTGAGCTTCAAAGAGCCTGGACTCTACAGAGTGAGTCCAGCTGGGGCTACAATGGGAGAGACCCAGTCTCGAAAAGAAAAAAAAAAAAAAAAAAAAAGAAGAAGAGGGTGCTGCCATCTTCTTGTACCACAAGAGGCGAAGCAACCCCAAGTTTAAAGAACAGGCTTTCAAATGAAGAAACCTGCCAAGGAGAAAGCTGGGATTTCCAAGTTACCTGATCTTAAAGATGCTGAAACTGTTCAGAAATTCTTCAGAAATTCTTCTTGAAAAAATGCAGCTTGATGAAGAGTTACTAGTGCAAGGTGAATAAGAGAAGGGGTTAGACCATCTGACAAATGCAGTGGCTGTGTGGACAGCCTCAGCAGCTGCTGCAAACACTACAGCAGACTCTTCCACACCTAGTGTTCCAGATTCTTCTGACCAAGGTTCCTACCATTTACCTTGAATTGCAAAGTGCAATCAGTTAGTTGGTTGAAGATGAAGTTGTTGGAGTGGGACAGTTAGCAACATGATAAAATCTGTTTAAATGATTTTAAACATTAACCTGGAAGTGAGCAGCTGTAGGGGAATAAGGGCAGATAATGCATGTGGTGAACTGTCTGTCCCACAATGAAATCTACCAAGGTGGGTGTTCACTTTGAGTAGATCCATTTGTTTGTTTTATTTATTTTTTTCCCAAGTGAAAGTGTAATCTTGAATAGAGTTCTTCCATTTATAAAATAACACTGAGGTGGTAATAGCAAAAAAAGAAGCGGAAAATAGATGCGAGTTACTTGACCTTAGTGCACCACGTGGATTGATTGGGATGCCACTATATGTTAAAAGTGGAGACCCCAACAACCAGGAAATGGAAACTCCTCACAATCACAGCGAGCACAGACTCCAAAACATTGAATGCACATAGGCAGAGAGGAGAACTGTGGTCATCAAGGGTGGGGAGACATTGGTGAAAGGACACAAGGTTGCACGTGTGTAGGATGAAGAGTCCAGAGTTCTAGAGCACAGCATGCTGACTGCGGTGAATAATGCACTGTAAACTGGGAACTGGCTTTGCTACTAGAGTTCTAGGGTGACTCTCATCAATCTAAGCAAAGTGAAACCCAGAGGGAATTGAGGATTTTTAAAATAATTTTTTGTTTTTTTAATTGAGTGTATCCTTTGGTTCGAACAGACAGGGGTCCTACCTGTAGCCCACAGCGTCCTATGGATCGCAACTTCTGTAGACCAGAAGCTGTGCCTTGAAGCTCACAAATGATCACACCTGCCTCTGCTCCCTGCGTGCTGGGATTAAAGGCGTCACCACCACAGTAGTTTATATAGTTGGATGGCCAGAACCTGGCCTATTTAGTAGTGACCCGGCTGTTAAATTACTTTTATTGGCAGGATCATTTCACATAGTATCCGTATATGGGAAAATCACATCATTTTACCCCATTTAGCACAGTAGCTTGTGCTTGTACACCCCAAAGAAAGTCCTTGGCATGGTGTTAGAAGCCACACACATACATGTGTGAACCACATAGCCACACACAAGAGAAGATGATGGCTTAATAACAACCCCCACACACCACACCACAAAGCACGATCAACACACACACAAGACACGCCATCACGGGTGATGCAACACCTTTCTGAGTTCTCGCCATGTTGAAAATAACTTCAAACTACCATTGAACCAACCTACCTGAAGGGAGGAAGGCCCTTTGCAGTGTCTCTGTTCAAATTAAGCAATTGTTTTCCAAAACGTTTTCCCAGTTAAAGTGAATGCAATGAGAAATCAATTGTGTGAGGTCTAGGCCCTCTCTCAGTAGGCAACCAAGAATTTCAATCAAGCACTGTCCACCTCTTGTAATTCTATTCTGTAAAAAAAACGAAGAGGCCCGAGTTGCTAGGGGTAAGTTAAGAACGATGTTACTAGGGCGTGTTTTCTATTAGTGGTGCTGGTCAAAATAAACTCAGCTTGCTTAAACACATAGAGAGAGTCCCTGTTTGAAACGGGCAAGAAACAGTACTACATTTTTTCTCATGGTTGTAATTTGAATCCTCAGTCTCTCCTGAGTGGCCCACAGCTTCTTAGCCAGATCCAATGGAACAAAAATAATTCTGCCTATGTTAGGGCAAGGGCAGCTTGCTCATTTACCTGGCTTGTGGAACTTGGTGGCACCAAATTTTTCCAGTGCCCACTGTCTTCTTCCTTTAATTACTTCAACTTGTACTGGAGAAAAGTTAATGGCGCAACTTTGGCAGAGGAGTGATGAAGAGGAGTCTGGGCTCTGCTTTTGGGTTTGTGGTCATACCCGTGCTCTGAAGTGTGGAAAGTAAGAGCAGCTGATGGTGTCAGGACCAAGTCGTGGATGCTTCAAGGAACAAGGATGTTTAATCCACAAAGATGTGTAGGGGAGTTAGACATATCAGAGTGGCAAGAGCCTCTGGCTTACGATGTGAGAGGTAAGCAAGGGGTAACCGATCGCCTCCAGCTTCAGTCCACTTTATGCCTCGGGCTTAGTTCACTGGAGCGCTTCTGACGTCGACGAGTGGCCCATGTGTCGCCTCTGCTCTTTACTTCTTGCGGCAGTTACTGCTCTTCTTCGGATCATTATCTCGGGTCCTTTCCTATCTCCCTCCCCCTCCTTGCTCTGCCACTTGGTGCAGTGTTGCTCTGCTCCAACCCTGCTCTGCTCTGAAACCCCATGGGGACCAAGCTCCATCTTCAGCCTCTCAGGGGTAACTGAAAACCTTTTCCTAAAATGTGGTAACCAGTTAAGCACAGGCCCCACTTCTCTCAATGTCTTCAGCTTCTACAATGTTCTTTCAAGTCGTCTGTGGGTGTCTGTGTTTCCCTTTCCCCAACGTCGTGGTGTGTTTCCGGCGCACTGATTTCTGCAACTCAAGGTGTCTTTTATGTCGCAGGAGGAGGTTCTCAGCACCTCGCACACTCTATCCTCAAGCCGCACTATCGAAATCCAAAACTGGCCAGCGATGAGCCTTAATTATTCTCTAACTGGCCACCATCCGGCCTCTCCAGTGGTTCCCACGTGTTTGGTCACCTATGTGGATTGCTTGGCTGTTTTGTTTTCTCCCAGGCAACATGGATCTGAACGGAGTCTGTGACACCTTCACACGAGCACAAACCTTGTGTTGGGTGTAAAATAATCCAAGGGCATCTACAGAGAGTTTCATTAGTGTGGTGGTCATCATGTTTGCCTGTTTCCAACTCAAAACCGGGGGAGAACTGTTTTCGATTTTGGTTTTCTCCTTACTCTCAGAAGATGGAGAGCCCTACCCACCCGCTTGCCTGACCACAGCAGTTCTAATTACGAGGAATGGTGATAGTCCATTCTCCACTCCACTTTCCCCAGCTTTCTAAAGAACCCTTCCACCCTCATGGGTGGACCCTCCTAAGTGGGGACGTTCCCCTGTCGACCCTCTGAATCCCGTCTAGCTCTCTTCAGTTCTGGATCTAAGGTCTGATCTAGGATGTTTTCCCTGTGTAAGACCGTTTTTTTAATTTTTTTGGGAAAAACCCAAAAGACACGTCACATGGCAATATTGTAATTTTTGGATTGCATGTTCTCTACATTTCCTGAATAAGCCTCTCACGTGAAATTACATAATAGTAAAACGCATCTTCACTGGGAGGTGTGGAGGAAGTGAGGTGGTGTCAGATGTTCATTTCTAAGTGGAGAGTGAGACATAGGTCTCTATAGTTTCAGTGTGCCACAGATTAAGGAACAGGTGTCTGTTGGTCCACTTTCTGTTGGTGAGATGATTAATGTGTGTGCGGCATGCCGTTGTACATACATAGTCCAGATTGCCTGAGGAGCTTGATCCTTAAGAAAAGTCTATTTTATGCATATGACAAGACACACTCCTTCGCTTTGCCCATAAAAAAAAATAAAAATAACCATTTCCGCGGCATAAGGCATCTCCATTGTCCTCTGTGGAATGGCCGTTGAAGCCTGAATTGGTTCTAAAGACTGGTCAAGTCTGAGATTTAAGAGGCCGCCATTACGAATAGTATCAATCACGAGGTGGAGACGGAGTGGAAGTTAATGCCGAGTGGTCCCCCCAGTTCTGAGGTGTGACGCGTATGCGGGTGAGCGCAAGGGCTTTCAGGACCCTGAAGTTTAGAAAGCTGTTCATTTGTGGTTATTGCCTAGACGAGGTTGGCTTAAAGAGACATAGTATTGCGTCTTTTTCAACTTCCTTGTGTAACGAAAGGCAAATTAAGGGCGGCATGTTGCTGTGGGTAAGGGGGCTTCCTCGTCTCTGGTCATGACGGCAGTACTCACTCATGAAGGGTCCTCCTCTATAACTCTTCTTCTACCGGTTGAGAGTCGGAAGATTGATTGTGATTGTTTCTGGGTCGTGTACTTGTTGGTCATCACGCCTTGCCTCTACGTGAGAAGGGTTCGTGTTCAAAACTGGCAGAACACAACCAGTATCTGGCCTTTCTCTCGCTCAGTTTTGACTTCTCTCCAGTCCTCCCCTGAGCGGTCCCTCAGCAAGGTTCGCTGGAGCAAAGACAATTCCCTCTATCTTAGGGCAAGGACGACTTGCTCATTTCTGCCGCGTGGAATTGGCGACACCAAATTTTTCAAGCGCCCACGGTCTTCTGGTTCCCTTTCTGTTCCTCTTACAGAGAAATCCTCTTCGACTCTGCCCTGGGCGCTTTTGAGCAGGAGGTGAGAGTCTGGACCCTGGAAACAGCAGTTGACATTGTGGACCAGTTCCAGTTGCACATGGAACATAGGATGTTACAGTTTTACAAGGGTGGGGGATTAGCTCAAACGGTAGAGCGCTCGCTTTGCATGCGAGAGGTAGTGGGATCAACACCCACATCCTCCAGCTGGGAGGCACTCCGCATTTATTTTATGGTCAGAAGGTTGGGGATGCTTTAAGAGCCTGTGCTTGGCTCTCCCCCTTTACTGTGGCAGCGGCCCCCTGTTCATACCCATTTATAGGTTGCTTTGGTAGCCCGATTCTCTCAAAAACTGTCTTTAGCTTCCACAAGTTTCCTTCCAGGTGTCGTTTGTTTCTGATCCTCCTCTCCTTGCGTTGTGTTTTCCTTAAAATTAAGCGACTTCTCCTGACGGCAAAGCAAAACGGCGGCGGATCCTGGGATGGGGAATTCCTGGCATCTTCTCTCTCTCTCTTCCTGTCTCGCCTCCAGCGCCACTCTAGTTCTTTCCCTGGGTCACCGTCTGGCCTCTCATTCTTCCTGGGTTTCGTCTGTGCTTTGCTGTTTGCTGTTCTCCCTGCTAACGTGGATCTACACGCTTTCGTAAGCACACATGGCTCATGTTGGATATAAAACAACAAAGGTTCCTTAGAGTTTCTCTGTAGTGTAGTGGTCATCACGGTCGCCCCACATGTGGGAGGTCCTCCCTTGGTTCGAAAACATGGGGCGGGAACACCCAGGTTCTCCTTTTTTGGCTGCTTCACTACCCCCCCACCTACCGGACAGAGTTCTAACTACAACAAATGCTGATTGTTCCATCCTCCACTCCCGTTTCTCCCGCTTTGACTCAGGGACAGGAGACCCAGGACAGTGACCGCCAGGCTTAGGGGATGAGCATTTGACAGAGCAGAGAGGCCACGGCATGATCCTGGCTTTTTGTGGATTAACCACTGCACCTTGGTTTCCCTCGGGAGGAGTCTTTTAATAGAGTAAGAAAACACAAGACTGAAACGCAGGGGTGTTTTGCACTCTTTCTAATGTGTTCCCCAAAACAATGTGGGTGCAACAGCAGAGCCCAGCAAAGTCGCTGTTCGCACTATGATTCTGGAGAGTAGCCGTGATGTTGTTCCAGTTTCCTCCAGGGCGCTTGTGATCTCACAGAGACAGCACCAGTTGATCCTTGTCTCGTTTCCTTCTGCATGCTTGGCTAATAAGTGCTGAGCCAGGTTCCTGGGTGGACAGGCAAGGTCTGAGGCAGAGGAGTTTACAGAGCCCAGCTGTAGGTCAGGGGACTTACCCGGAGCCCCATGCGTAAGCCCAAAGGAGGTTGTGGAGGTGAAACTTGTGTTATTTGGCACAATCTAAGTGGCTGAGTTCCGGTGGACACCAGACAGGAGAGGTGAGTTAGAGCCAAGAAGAGCTTAGTGTTTGAAAAAACGTAACACATATTGCTTCTCAGTTTCAGGTTTCCCGGTGTTAATGACCCTAAAGCACGGCTTTCCTGCATTTGAATACTGCTGTGTGCAACCTTAATTCTGCTAAGGGGAGAAGGAAAAGTGGCCTTTCTTTTCTGTGCGTGTCTGCTGAAAAGCTAAGGAATGTCATAAACAGTTCTAGAAAGCCTGCATTATGACGTTCTCTTGTTCAAACATCTCTAGCAGCCTTTGGTGCTCTAGGACTGGAGGGGGCGTGTGCTCAACCTTTCTCGGTGGACTGGGGACTTCCCATCCACTCAGGGACTCGTCTCTCCCATCACCCAACATCGCGTATCACAGCACAGCAATGCAGGTTCAGCCTTTCAGAATTTCCCTGACCTCCGCTTTCTTTGGCTGTGGCTCTGCCCTGCCACCAGATTTTCCCTGGCCCTGCACCGCATCCCATTGTCTGGAGCACGGTTGAGGGCCACTTTGGACCCCTGAGGGGGGTTCACCACCAGAGAGAGTGGATGGGCACATTTACTGCTTATCTTGGCCCTAAGGACACTTGTGTGGGGAAAACAGCCTGACTTCCTACCTGTGAGTCCAAGACACACTTCTTTCTTGCACTGCACATACATCAAATTCACTGTATAGGGACTTTTTAAAAGACAATTTTATTGAAAAGCTTTGTGCCTTTCATACAGAATTTCCAATCAAGTTCTAAACCTCATTCCCTGTTCCTTGCCCCCCTCCCCCACCAAGAGCTCAAGCATTTCTTACCAAACCATTGTTTTTCATTTTTTCTCAGTCTCTTTTTAAAATTTTCTATGGACTTTACTGTTTTTTTGAGCTCAGATGTAGATGTTGACTGTTTAGGTACCAGTTTTTGACACCAGTGTCTTTTTTGTTTGTTCAGTTCCTTCTCTTACATCTGCAATCACTCCAAAAATATAGCGTGCCCAACTATTCTATCTTTCAGCATGCTTCAGCTTATGAGTTCTTGTTCTTTTTCCTTTTTTTTTTTTTTAGGCTGAAAGGTGATGTCCATTGGGCAATTGTTTGAAGGCTCCTCGCTTGGCAAAGCCCACAATCACCATCAGTCCTGCCCTTTGTTTTCCACACTGGGGTTTTCCCTTCAACATGGTCACCAAATGAGGTCCAAGTAAGCACCATGTCCTGTCTTGATCTTCCTGTACTGGTCTCCGTATGATACAGCCTGGGGTAATCCAACAAGGAAGACTATACTCTGACGAGGCTGGACAACACTAGTATTTAGCTCAGGTCCAACAGTTTGTATGTCTCAGAGTCCCCACTTGTCACTGAAGATTTGGAGGATTCTTCGGAAGAGACGTGAGTTTCAGTCCCAGATGATTGGAAGGTTTTTGAAAAGCTTGTGTCTCAGTCTTTGAACGGATTGCAAAAAGCTAGTGGCAGCCAGCCAGGGTCAGGGTACGCTGCCCACTCTGCCCAGTAAGGACAAGTGCAAAAACAACTGTGCTCTTTTTTTTTTTTTTTTTAAACTTTTTGTCTTTTTCTAGAGATCTCAAGTTTTGTACCTGAAATAACAATTTCTTCTCAAGTCTTACTGATTATTTATTTTCTTTTCGGTTATGCTTTTATCTTTTGATGCTTTTTAAAGACCTACCACTGTTTTCCCCAGATTAACAAGGTTTTTGTTACTGTTATTAGACTTTAAAACAGTACCTAAGGATTGGGGCATGGCTTAGTGGTTTGTGTTGTTTCCCTAGAGTCTGAATGCCTGTTTTAAAATCCCCCAACATTTCAACTCAATTAACGACATTGAAGTTTTGGAAAAACTATCTGGGGCGAATGTCTAATTAAATTGCCCCCATCTAGAAGAAATGTCGGTTCAGTTTTCCCCAGTGGGATACAGGCCATGGAGGGAAGAAGTTGCATGTGGGGAAAGCACATGTGGCAGGAGCTAATTCCCAAGTATGAAATGGCCCTTTTCTGAACTGTGGCAATATATGGACAAGAACACCACCACACACAACAAAAAACGACTGCATCAAAGAACTTGACCGAAAATGGTGAACCTGGTGGGGGGTTTGAGGTGGGGACACGGGTCTAGGAAATTCAATTTGTAACCAGAAACCTTTATATAATTTTAAATTCAATAGACAAAAAATTAAAGAAAAAAAAAAAAAAAAAAACAGGAAAAAAGCAAAAAAAGAGGAAAAAAATGGCCCTTTCTTCAAATGCAATGTGTCATTATGTATCCAGAGTGACCCAAGTGGACTTTCATCCCCTCCCAGGGCCAATTCAAGAACCATTCCTGTCATCCCTCAATCCCAATATTGTGGGCTTAAATCAAGAGAGGTCCTGTGGACCCTACACTTGTGATTCCTGCTGGGGACACCCGGCTGGAAATTAGCTACACACACCATAAGCTCAGATCTGACATGCCACACTATTACATGCATCATGATATTTGCCTTTTATACGATGCTGCAAAAGACCACCGGGATACCAGGACACCTGCATTCATGTGAAGCCACAGCAGAGAAGATGCCCAGTTCTGTGGGGAAGCACTGAGGAGTGTACACAACTCCACCCTCAGAAAATCTGTCAGGGCGAGTTTCTTCCCGAGGCATGGGTTCTCTGTCTCAGTAAGCAGGCTGCACAGCTCATGGCTGGACAGGGGCTTGGAGTTGGGGGTTGCCTCCGGGAGTCTGTTGGCTGGAAACATTGGGGAGGGGTGCCAATGCTGATGAAAAAGGGCCCAGTTCCAATTGCTCCTTTCCCACTTCTGCTCCACATTGCTCTCCTCCCTGGGTCCTCGGTTTTCCACCCCCATTTTCCCAGGAACTCTAATCCAACACAAGCAAACTGCAGTTGAAGGCTCTGTCAAAGGGAGAGGGAGCCGCGGTGAGTGGTAGTGCACCTTAGATGTCAGGTGTGGAGAGTACTAGATGTAAATTCTCTTCTCCAGCAGGTATGTTTGTTTAATTGGGGATCCTGTATATTTTAAAACAAAATTAATCTATACAAGTTCCAACATTGGGGATTGAACAAACTCATGACCTTGACATTACAAAGCACCAGGTTCCAAACACTATGTGCTGAGCTAACTAGCACATCAGATAATGCTTGTCCCTCTAGATCCACTTCCTAAATACAGCCTACATAAAATTTCCATAATGTTGAGGAAACACTTTCAAAAAAAAAAAAAATTTTTCTTTGTTTTTTTTTTGGTCTTTTTGAGACAGGGTCTCCCTCTGTAGCCAGCTGCCTGTTTCCTGGACTTCACTTCGTAGACCAGGTGGTGGGCCCTTGAACATCACAAAGATAGCCCTGCACTGCCTCTGCTAGGATTAAAAGGCGTGCACCCACCTTCCGGGCGAAACTTTCAATTTTTTTTTTTTTTTTTTCTTTTTTTTTTTTGTCTTTTCGAGACAGGTCTCCCTGTAGCCCAGCTTGTCCTGGAACTGGCATTATTATACTTTTTTCTTTTTGTTTGGTATTTTTGAGACAGGGTCTCCCTTTAGTCCCAGCTGGCCTAGAGCTCGTTCTGTAGACCAGGCTGGCCTTGAACTCACAGAGATCCACCTGCCACTACCTAATGAGTACTGGGATTAAAGGCGAGCACTGGGATTAAAGGTGTGCGCCACCACGCCTGCCTGATTATACTCTTTAAATCCAATTTCTTTCTTTTCTTATTCATGACCAAATAACAAGATTATGTAATTGCCAGAAACCTCCTGATTGCTTTGTTCCTCCTCTTCCTCATGTTCATCTTTCTCTTCATCTTCTATCTCTTCTCCATCTTCCTCAGACTCATCTGTCATTTCTTCTTCTTCCTCCTCTTCTTCAAATCCATCTTCATTATCTAATTTAAATAACGCCTGGCGCTTTTGCCGCTCCTCCAGCCTTCGGAGTTTCATTGCCTCTTGCAGTTTAGCTTTTAGCACCTGCAGCTTTTCACCTGAGCAGAAATACATTGGCATGCTTCAGCCATAATGATGAACTACATAATCCAATTACTAAATATGCATTTTAGAACACTCTAGAAGTATTCTAGTCATAGCCCATAGGAAAAGCAAAGACCTCAGTAGTCTAGGCTTTTTGTTATTTTAACATGGGAATTATGAATTACAGTATAAAAGAGAATGTCTACACCCAGGGATAATAAACAACTATTTAAAGGATGGTGGGAAGGGAATGTGGCTGCAGAAGTCTCTGGTTCAAAGAGCTAGGAATATAGCTCAGCAGCAAAACATTTGCCTAGCATGAAGGGGGCCTGGATCTGATTGCCAGCACTGCAAATGAAACAAAACACCCCAAAAGCCAAAATATAAGGTCTCTGGCTCAGAAGTCACGGAGGAACACATTGATATGTTCATTCATTGGTAGTTTAAAGATTTTTGCCATACTGGCTTAGAGTTTTATAATATCCATTACCAATAGGAGGAAACAGGAATTCCTAAACACTGTGATTCAGAGTATAAGCTGATATAAACATTTTGAAGGACAACTGTGTGGCACATATAAAAATTTGACTCAGTAATCCCATTGTAAGAAATTTTGCATCCAGATACATCAATGTGCACATGATGATAGGATATAACAATGGATGCAATAACTGAAAACAGAAACGCAATATCTATCAAAAGGCCTATGGTGAAATAAATCATGCTACATTCATTCACTAATGTATTATGCTACTATTTTAAAAAAGCCTCTCGCTGGGCATGGTGGTGCATACCTTTAATCCTGGCACTCGGTAGGCAGAGGCAGGCGGATCTCTGTGAGTTCAAGGCCCAACCTGGTCTACAGAGTGAGTTCCAGGACAGCTGGGGCTACAGGGAGACCCTGTCTCAAAAAGACCAAAAAAAAAAAAAATTTTTTTTTTGAAAGTTTCCTTCAACATTGGAAAGTTTATGTAGCTGTATTAGGAGTGGAAGAGGGACAAGCATTATCTGTGTGCTGAGTTAGCTCAGTTGGTTTGAACCTGGTGCTTGTAATGTCAAGGTCATGAGTTCAATCCCCATGTGAACTGTATAATAATTTTGTTTTAAATATACAGGATCCCCAATTAAACAAACATACCTGCTGGAGAAGAGAATTTACATCTTACTCTCCACAACTGACATCTAAGGTGCACTACCCTCAGGGCTCCCTCTCCTTTGACAGAGCCTTCAACTGCAGTTTGCTTTGTGGATTAGAGTCCTGGGAAAATGGGGGTGGAACAGAGGACCCAGGAGGAGAGCAATGTGGGAGCAGAGTGGAAAGGAGCAATTGGAACTGGGCTTTTCAGCATTGCACCCTCCCATGTTTCCAGCCACACAGACTCCGGAGCAACCCCACTCCAAGCCTGTCAGCCATGGCTGTGCAGCTGTTTACTGAGATAGAGACCATCCTCTGGGAGAAATCTGCCCTGACAGTTTTCTGAGGTGGAGTTGTGTCCCTCCCAGTGCTCCCACAGAACTGGGCATCTTCTCTGCTGTGGCTTCACATGAATGCAGGTGTCCTGGTATCCCGGTGGTCTTTTGCAGCATCGTATAAAAGGCAAATATCATGATGCATGTAATAGTGTGGCATGTCAGATCTGAGCTTAGGCGTGTGTGAGCCAGCGTGTCCCACATACACAAGTGAGGGTCACAGGACCTCTCTGTTTAAGCCCACAAATTGGGATGAGGTGATGACAGGAAGGTCTGTGATTGGCCCCTGGGAGGTGATGTCACTCTGGATACATAATGACACATTGCATTTGAAGAAAGGGCCATTTTTTTCCCTTTCTCTGCCTATCCTGATTCTTTTTTTTTTTAATTTATTGTTATACATATATATAACAAGGTTATGTTACAAATTGAATCTAGACCCGTGTCCCCACCTCAAACCCCCCACCAGGTTCACCATTTCGGTCAGTTCTTTGATGCAGTCTTTTTGTTGTTGGTGGTGGTGTTCTTTCCAATATGCATCATTCAGAAAGGGCCATTTCATACTTGGAATTGCTCTCTGCCATGTGCTTCCCCACATGCTTTCTCCATGGCCTGTCCCACTGTGGAACTGACCACTTACTCTAATGCAATTAATTAGACATTCTCCCTGATAGTTTTCCAAACTTCAATTCGTTAATTAGTTGAAATGTTGGGGGATTTAAACAGGGCTTCAGACTCTAGGGAAACACAAACCACTAAGCCATGCCCAATCCTTAGGTACTGTTAAAGTCTATACAGTACAAAAACCTTGGTTAATCTGGGAAAACAGTGTGGTCTTAAGCATCCAAAAAGAAAGCATAACCAGAAATAAATAATCAGTAAGGCCTGAGAAATTGTATTTCAGGTACAAAACTTGAGATCTTAGTAAAAAGACAAAAAGTTAAAAAAAAAAAAAAAAAAGAGCACAGTTGTTTCGCCTGTCTTACTGGCAAGTGCAGCTACCCTGTGGCTGCCACTGCTTTTGCCATCCTTCAAAGACATGAGACACAGCTTTTCAACCTTCCAATATGGACTGAAGACTCATGTCTCTCCAAGAATCCTCCAAATCTTCAGTGACAGATGGGGACTGCTGAGACATCCAACCTGTGGACTGAGCTATTACTAGGGTTTCAGCCTCGTCAGAGTATTGATTGCCATTTTTGGACTACCCAGGCTGTATCACGGAGACCAGTACAGGAAGATCAAGACAGGACATGGTGCTTACTGGACCTCATTTGGTGACCATGTGAAGGGAAAACCCCAGTGTGGAGCACAAAGGCAGGACTGATGGTGATTTGGGCTTGCCAAGGAGGAGCCTTCAAACATGCCATCTTTCGGCCAAAAAAAAAAAAAAGGAAAAAGAAAAGAACTCATAAGCTGAAGATGCTGAAAGATATATGTGGCACGCATATTTTGGAGTGATGCAGATTGGAAGAAGCAACGACAACAAAAAAGACTGGGTCAAAAAACTTACTGAAACAGTTACATTCCATTCTGCTCAAAACAGTAAACTTCTTCTGCATTGAAAATTTTAAAAGAGACTGAGAAAAAGATGAAAAACATGTTTGTCAGAATTCATGAGCTCTGGTGGGGGAGGGGGGCAAGGAACAGGGAATGGGTTTAGACTTGATTGGAAATTCTGTATGAAAGGCACAAAGCTTCAATAAAAATTGTCTTTTAAAAAAGTCTATACAGTGAATTTGATGTATGTGCAGGCAGAAAGAAGTGTGTCTTGGACTCACAGGTAGGAGTCAGGCTTTCCCCACACAGTGTCCTTAGGGCAGATAAGCAGTAAATGGCCATCCACTTCTCTGGTGTGACCCCTCAGGGGTCCAAAGTGGCCCTACGTGCTCCAGACATGGGATGCGGGTGCAGGGCAGGGATCTGGTGCAGGGCAGAGCACAGCCAATAGCGGAGTCAGGGAAATTCTGAAAGGCTGAACCTGGCTGATGTTGGGTGATGGGAGAGACGTCCTGAGTGATGGGAAGTCCCAGTCCACCGAGAAAGGTGAGCCACGCCCCCTCCACTCTAGAGCACCAAAGGCTGCTAGAGATGTTGAACAGAGAACGTCATAATGCAGGCTTCTAGAACTGTTTATGACATCTTAGCTTTCAGCAGACACGCACAGAATAAAATGGCCACTTCCTTCTCCCTTAGCAGAATTTAAGGTTGCACACAGCAGTATTCATGCAGGAAAGGCAGCTTTGGGTCATTAACACACGGGACCTGAACTGAGAAGCAAATGTGTACGTTTCAAACACTAAGCTCTTCTTGGCTCTAACTCACCTCTCCTGTCTGGTGTCCACCGGAACTCAGCCACTTAGATTGTGCCAAATAACACAAGTTTCACCTCCACAACCTCCTTTGGGCTTACGCATGGGGCTCCGGGTAAGTCCCCTGACCTACAGCTGGGCTCTGTAACTCTCTGCCTCAGACCTGCGCTGTCCACACCTGCTCAGCACTTAGAGCCAAGCTGCAGAAGGAAACGAGACAAAGATCAACTGGGCGTGTTCTTGAGATCACAGCGCCTGGAGGAAACTGAACACATCGGTAGCTCTCCAGAATCAAGGCGAACAGGACTTTGCTGGGCTCTGCTGTGTGCACCCACATGTTGGGAACCATAGAAGAGTGCAAAACACCCCTGCGTTCAGTCTTGTGTTTTCTTACTCTATTAAAAGACTCCTCCCGAGGGAAACCAAGGTGCAGTGGTTAATCCACAAAAAGCCAGGATCATGCCGTGGCCTCTCTGCTCTGTCAAATGCTCATCCCCTAAGCCTGGCGGTCACTGTCCTGGGTCTCCTGTCCCTGATCAAAGCGGGAAAACGGGAGTGGAGGATGGACAATCAGCATTTGTTGTAGTTAGAACCTCTGTCCGGTAGGTGGGTGGGTAGTAAGCAGCAAAAAGGAGAAACTGGGTGTTCCCGCCCAGTTTCGAACCAAGGACCTCCCACATGTGGGGCGACCGTGATGACCACTACACTACAGAGAAACTCTAAGGAACCTTTGTTGTTTTATATCCAACATGAGCCATGTGTGCTTACGAAAGCGTGTAGATCCACGTTAGCAGGGAGAACAGCAAACAGCAAAGCACAGACGAAACCCAGGAAGAATGAGAGGCCAGACGGTGACCCAGGGAAAGAACTAAGATGCGCTGGGAGAGCGACAAGAGAGAGAGAGAGCAGATGCAGGAATTCCCACCCAGGATCCGCCCGTGCTTTGCAGGAGAATCGCTTGAAGAAAACACAACGCAGGAGGAGGATCAGAAACACAGACACCTGGAAGGAACTTGTGGAAGCTAAAGACCTTTTGAGAGAATCGGGGCTACCAAGCAACCTATAAATGGGTAGTGACAGGGGCCGCTGCAGTAAAGGGGGAGGCAAGCACAGGCTCTTAGCATCCCAACCTCTGACCATAAATAAATGCGGAGTGCCTCCCAGCTGGAGGATGTGGGTGTTGATCCCACTACCTCTCGCATGCTAAGCGAGCGCTCTACCACTTGAGCTAATCCCCCACCCTTGTAAAACTGTAACATCCTATGTTCCATGTGCAACTGGAACTGGTCCACAATGTCAACTGCTGTTTCCAGGGTCCAGACTCTCACCTCCTGCTCAAAAGCGCCCAGGGCAGAGTCGAAGAGGATTTCTCTGTAAGAGGAACAGAAAGGGAACCAGAAGACCGTGGGCGCTTGAAAAATTTGGTGTCGCCAATTCCACGCGGCAGAAATGAGCAAGTCGTCCTTGCCCTAAGATAGAGGGAATTGTCTTTGCTCCAGCGAACCTTGCTGAGGGACCGCTCAGGGGAGACTGAGGAATCAAAATGAAGCGAGAGAAAGCAGAACTGGGTTGTGTCTGCTCAGTTTTGAACTAGCGACCTCTCACGTGAGAGGCAAGCGTGATGACCACTACACGACAGAAACACACACAATCATCTTCGATAACCGTAGAAAAGAGTTATAGAGGAGGACTTCTGAGTGCTGCGTCAGCCGAGAGAGGAACCCCTCCACAATGCCGCCTTCATTTGCTTTCTTAACAAGGAAGTTGAAAACAATACTTGTTCCTCTTAAGCCCTGTACAAAACACAAGCAGCTCTAACTTCAGGGGTCCTGAAGCCCTGCGCTCACCCGCAAGTCACACTCAACTGGGGGGACACTCGGCATTCTTCACTCCGCCACCCTCATGAACTTTCGGTCTAAATCTCAGACTGAGTTTTAGACAATCCAGGTTCAACGCCATTCACGAGGACATGGGAGAGCCAGGCGGATAATGGGACATTTACGGCAAAGCGAAGGGTGGTCTTGTCAATGCTAAACTAGACTTTTCTTAAGGAATACTCCTCAGGCATCTGGACTATGTATGCACAGGCATGCGCACACACATATCATCTACCACAGAAAGTGGACAAAGACTACATTTCCTTAATCTTGGCACACTGAAACTAAGAACCTTGTCTCACCTCACTAGAATATAACACAACACTCACTCCCCAACTCCCAGAGAGTTTACTATTATGTAATTTTCACGTGAGACTTTTCAGGAAATGAAGAACATGCAATCAAAATTCAATTGCCTGTGCGTGTTGTTCCAAAAAGGTCTCACAGGGAAACATTAGATCCACGACCTTAGATCCAGAACTGAAGAGAGCTAGACGGGATTCAGAGGGTCGACAGGGGAACGTCCCCACTTAGGAGGGTCCACCCATGAGGGTGGAAGGGTTCTTTAGAAAGCTGGGGAAAGTGGAGTGGAGAATGGACTATCACCATTCCTCGTAATTAGAACTGCTGTGGTCAGGCAAGCGGGTGGGTAGGGCTCTCCATCTTCTGAGAGTAAGGAGAAAACCAAAATCGAAAACAGTTCTCCCCCGGTTTTGAGTTGGAAACAGGCAAACATGATGACCACCACACTAATGAAACTCTCTGTAGATGCCCTTGGATTATTTTACACCCAACACAAGGTTTGTGCTCGTGTGAAGGTGTCACAGACTCCGTTCAGATCCATGTTGCCTGGGAGAAAACAAAACAGCCAAGCCAATCCACAGACAAAACGTGGGAACACTGAGAGGCCGGATGGTGGCCCAGTAGAGAATTAAGGCTCATGCTGGCCAGTGATGCTGAGTGGGCCTGGAGGAAGAGGAGCAGGTGCTGGAACCCCTGCGTAAGACACCTTGAGTTGCAGGAGAATCAGTGCGGAAAACACACCACGGGTGGGGAAAGGGAAACACAGACACCCACAGACGACTTGAAAGAACATTGTAGAAGCTGAAGACATTGAGAGAAGTGGGGCCTGTGCTTAACTGGTTACCACATTTTAGGAAAAGGTTTTCAGTTACCCCTGAGAGGCTGAAGATGGAGCTTGGTCCCCATGGGGTTTCAGAGCAGAGCAGGGTTGGAGCAGAGCAACACTGCACCAAGTGGCAGAGCAAGGAGGGGGAGGAGATGGATAAGGAGAGAAGATCCAAGAGAGGGCAGAATGCCGAAGAGTAAAGAGAGAGGCGACATGGGCCACTCTCACTCAGAAGGCTCGTGAATAAGCCCAGATAAAGACTGAAGCTGGAGGGTGCGGTGACCCTGCTACCTCTCACATGCTAAGCCAGGGCTCTGCCACTTGAGCTAACCCCCCACTCTTGTAGGGATACAACATCCTTGTTCCTTGTGCATCCAGAACTGGTCCACACCATCAGCTGCTCTTTCCACAGTCCAGAGCACGATGACCACCAAACCCCAAAAGGCAGAGCCCAGACTCCTCTCACCTTCTGCTCAAAGGCAATTTCTCCATACAAGGAAGGAAAAAGGAAGAAGACAGTGGGCACTGGAAAAATTTGGTGCCACCAAGTTCCACAAGCCAGGTAAATGAGCAAGCTGCCCTTGCCCTAACATAGGCAGAATTATTTTTGTTCCATTGGATCTGGCTAAGAAGCTGTGGGCCACTCAGGAGAGACTGAGGATTTAAAAGACAACCAGAGAAAATAGAACTGTTTCTGCCCAGTTTCAAACCAGGGACCTCTCATGTGTTAAGCAAGCGAGATGACCAGCACACTATAGAAACACCCTAGATACTCTCTCTTAACACCCTAGATACTCCCTCTTCGTTTTTTTTCAGAATAGAATTACAGAGGTGGACATCTGATTGAATTCTGTGCCTACTGAGAGAGGAGCACCTTCACACAATGTCTCTTGCATTCACTTTAACGGGAAAGTTGGAAACAATGCATGAATAGTAGAATGCAACAGGCCTTCCTCTCCTCAGGTAGGTGGTCAGGTGTTTGAAGTATTTTAAATGGGAGAACAGAAAGGTGTGCATCACCGTGTGTGCGTGTGTGTGTGTGTGTGTGTTTGTGTGTGTGTGTGTGTGTGTGCTTGTGTTCACACATGTATGTGTGTGCTTCACACATGCCAGGACTTTCTTTGGGGTGTACAAGCACAAGCTACTGTGCTAAATGGGGTAAAATGATGTGATTTTCCCATATACGGATACTATGTGAAATGATCCTGCCAATAAAAGTAATTTAACAGCCGGGTGTGGTGGTGCACGCCTTTAATCCTAGCACTCAGGAGGCAGAGGCAGGTGGATCTTTGTGAGTTCAAGGCCAGTCTGGTCTACAGAGTGCGTCCAGGACAAGGCCAGCAATTGGTACTGAGAGACCTCCCCCCCCCCAAAAAAAAAAAAAAAAAAAAAAAAGTAATTTAACAATCCATTCCCTCTGGGTTCACTTGCTAGATATGATGAGGTCCCCTGAACTCTAGTAGCAAAGCCAGTTCCCAGTTTACAGTGCATTATTCACCGCAGTCAGCATGCTGTGCTCTAGAACTCTGGACTCTTCATCCTACACACGTGCAACCTTGTGTCCTTTCACCAATGTCTCCCCACCCTTGATGACCACAGTTCTCCTCTCTGCCTATGTGCATTCAATGTTTTGGAGTCTGTGCTCGCTGTGATTGTGAGGAGTTTCCATTTCCTGTGTGGGTCCACTTAACATAGTGGCACCCACATCATCCACGTGGTTGCAAAGGTCAAGATCTGCATCTTTTTCCCTTTTTTTTTGTAACTCAGTGTATTTATAAAATGAAGAACTCTATCAAGATACACTTTCACTGGGAAAAAAATAAATAAAACAAGACAATGGATCTACTCAAAGTGAACACCCACCTTGGTAGATTTCATTGTGGGACAGACAGTTCACCACATGCATTATCTGCCCTTATTCCCCTAGAGCTGCTCAACTTCCAAGTTAAATGTTTAAAATCATTTAAACAGAGATTTTTATCATGTTGCTAACTAGTCCACTCCACATCATCTTCAACCAAGCTCTGAGCACTTGCAATTCTCTAATGGTTGGAAGCTTGGTCAGAAGCATCTGGAACAATGGTGGTGGAAGAGTCTTCTGTAGTGCTTGCAGCAGCTGCTGAGGCTGTCCACACAGCCACTGCATTTGTCAGATGGTCTAACCCCTTCTCTTATTCACCTTGCACTAGTAACTCTTCATCAAGCTGCATTTTTTCAAGAAGAATTTCTGAAGAATTTCTGAACAGTTTCAGCATCTTTAAGATCAGGTAACTTGGAAATCCCAGCTTTCTCCTTGGCAGGTTTCTTCATTTGAAAGCCTGTTCTTTAAACTTGGGGTTGCTTCGCCTCTTGTGGTACAAGAAGATGCAGCACCCTCTTCTTTTTTTTTTTTTTTTTTTTTTTTTATTTTCGAGACAGGGTCTCCCTGTAGCCCCAGCTGGAACTCACTCTGTAGACCAGGCTGGCCTTGAACTCACAAAGATCCGCCTGCTTCTGCCTCCCGAGTGCTAGGATTAAATGCATCACCACGCCTGGCCTGGCCCACCATCTTTACCGGCTGCCCTGGCCCACCCAGCACTGGTCACCCCGAGCACTTGGAACATGTCGCCAGTCAGGATCCAAAGGCAAAGTCAAGATGTGTGCCCTGAGAGAGGGGTGGCATTCTCTTGTGTTTTCATGTCATTCACCCATCAGTTGGCACTCAGGTTGTTTCCAACTCTTCTCCAACATGAAGAAGGTTTCACACCAACAGGAGAACAGGCTAGGACCTCTGACTTTCTTTCATTTCAGGGTGCTGAAGATGTGTGGGTGGGTCATGGAACTGTTTTTGAAAACTCCATCCTGTCACCAATAACTGTACTAATCCACATTTTCCCTGAAAGCACATAAGGCCTTCTCTTCCCTCCCTACCGGATCCTTTATCTTTTTTACTCAGCCATCACCATGTGATACGGAATCTCACACAATCTCATGGTGGATATGATTAGCAATTTTCCAATGATTACTGATATTGAATAATTTCATAAACATGTTGGTCATTTTCGTGCCTCCTCCTCCTCCTCCTCCTCCTCCTCCTCCTCCTCCTCTTCTTTTTCTTCTTTGCCTTTTTGAGACAGGATCTCCCTGTAGCCCCAGCTGGCCTGGAACCCACTATGTAGATCAGGCTGGCCTTGAACTCACACAGATCAGCCTGCTCTGTTTTGTGAGTGCTGGGATTAACATGGATTAATCACCAGGCCCAACATGTGTCTTCTTTTAACACCCAAGGACTTTTGGGGACACAAACTTGACTTGATAATTTTATGACAGAATACGTGAAATTTAGTGGGGGATAGGTTTGGAGAGGTGCAGGCAGGGAAAGGGGTGATTAAGATATATTGTACAAATACACCAAAAATAATCAATAAAAATACATATTGAGAAAAAGTCCATGCAGATTCGTTCAGCAGTTTCAAATGATATTTTCCTATTGAGTTATGTCTTGATTTGTGTTTTGGTGATTAATGTGTAAGACCCTTAAAGGCATGGACATGGACAAGCAGAGACCACTCACTGACTCCAGCACTTGTTACTGTACTTGGATAATGCTGAAAAGTGACTTCTTTAGGTTCTGCAATGTTTCTTCCAAGTCAGTTTCTGATTTAAGTTGTAAAGTGAGGGGAAATGACAAGATTGGAGAAAAGTCCCTGACATGAGGACACTCTAGACCCTGCTTGTCCTCACAGCTCTTCCCAGCAACACTCATGAGCATTGTAATTGGGATTTAAGTTTCTGGGCTCTGAAGATGACAGCATCCCCTGGGACAGGGATGGCGATGTGCAGGAGGAGACAGTTCCCCTGGTGATACCAAACTCCAGATGGTAATGCCTGACAGTAGGGAGAGTTGCTATGAGCACTGGGACTGGAAGATGATAAACAGGACCTGGCTGATGCTGGGAGGACCCCACCCTGAGCTACCGCACTGACTGCACAGGTGAGTGCTGTGGAATGAGGCTGCCTTTGGCAGGGAACCTGCGAGGTAGGGTGGTCAGGGCAGATGGAAGCAGAGAAGGGTATGAACTCCCCTGTGGCTGTGGAAGAGTGAGGTATCAGGAGTCAGAGAGAAGCCATCCCATCATTTCCCACCTGCCTTCCAGAATGCCTACTCCCTCTGCATGAGGAAGCCCAGATGCTGTAGCATGTGTTGTGCACTGTGCCGGGTCTTCTCTTGTACACAGGCCGGGATGCATGGACACAGCCTGACAACATTTCAGCCTTGGTGTGGGAAGGACTTACTCTACAGAGTCTCCACAGTCCGTGTTTTCCTCCATTTGCACACCTGCTGTTCTTTAGCCTTCTTAGAAGAGGGGCAATGAGGGGCTGGAGAGATGGCCTAGAGGTTAAGAGCGCTGACCTCTCTTACAGAGGACCCAGGTTCGATCCCCAGCACCCACATGGCAGCTGAAAACCGTCTGAAACTCCAATTCCAGGAGAACTCCAGTTCCAGGGGAATCCGACACCCTCTTCTGACCTCCGCGGCATTGCACAACACGGGTGCACAAACCTACATGCAGACAGTACATTCAAACACATACAGAAATAAAATTTAAAAAAAAAGGAAGAGGGGCAATGAAATTCCTACTATGATTTTATTTTTCCTAACAGTTGTCTTTCCAGATTCAAGTCATAGCAAAGAATGTAATTATAAAGAANGTTATAAACACTTTAGCACAATTTAAAAATAAAAATTTTCAGCCAGGTGTGGTGGTGCACGCCTTTAATCCCAGCACTCGGGAGGCAGAGGCAGGTGGATCTTTGTGTGTTCAAGGCCAGCCGGGTCTACACAGTGAGTTCCAGGTCAGCTGGGGCTACAGGGAGACCCTGTCTTGAAAAGACCAAATAATAATAATAATAATAATAATAATAATAATAATAATAAAAATAAAGAATTGTCTGAAAACTTGACATGAGAGATAAGAACAATGATGTCAGAGCACCATTAGCACTTGCCTGTGCTACATTAAGCCCTGCACACCTCTGCACATTGAATACAATGCACCTGCATGGAACACAGCTCATCCCTGCATTACTGCATCCTGGAGAGGCCAATAAAATGCTCCTATCAGGCACACAGGAGTTACAAAAGCCAAGGAGTAGAATGCAGAATAATAGGTGGTTTCAGAGCATGTTCTTGTTATCTTTGAATCTTGGCTTTGGCTAGTTTAATGGTCATTCTCAGGGCTGGAGAGATGGCTCAGCGCTTAAGAGCACTGACTACTCTTGCAGAGGACCAGGGTTCAATTCTCAGCACCCACATGGCAGCTAAGAACCGTCTTAAACTCCAGTTCCAGGGGAATCCGACGCCCCCTTCTGACCTCCATGACACGGGTGCACCAACTTACATGCAGACAGTATGCTCATACACATAAAAAAATTAAAAATTAAAAAATAAAAATAAAGAAGGTCATTCTCAGGCACCGGGTGCTTACCTCCAACCTCCTGCTGCATGCTTCCTGCAGAACACTCTGACTTGCCTAGATTCACAGAGAGTGCATTCTGTTATTTCTTACATGCTATAGGTGAAAAGCTTGAAAAAGCTTATTCAGTATGTGTATAAATTTCTTTTCCAAACTGACTCGGAGTGTGAGTGTGTGTGTGTGTGTGTGTGTGTGTGTGTGTGTAGCTTTTCTGATAAAAGTGAGGCATTGTGTCAGCAAGCAAAGGTAGTTTCATTATTATAAATGTTGCTATTGATGTCTCATAGATCAGGGAGGTACATTTATCAACTTGTAAACAGATCAATTCAGGATATTGCAGGTGAAAATTAAGCATTATTTACAAGTTTCTTAAAGGATGCCCCATGTCCTTCACTAATCTGGTGTCCTGGAAGCTCATCTCAGTGCACATGTGAAGAGACACTCATGCAGAGTGGACTGACTTCTCAAGACTACTCAGTTTTATCAGTCTTAAGGAAAGAGCCCAACTCAAATGTTTACCCAAATTCGCTTGAAAGTTCATCTCCAAAATTAATGCACAGATTTAAAATCTAACAACTTCATTTAGCAACTTATTCATAAACTTTTTAAGCAGGCACTTAGCTGAATTGCTCAGGTACTACTTACTACATATAAAGCCTCTGCACTGCCCAGTGCAGAAGAAAGAGATCCAGAGGCAGAATGATCTCTTAAAACCAGGGCAAGTGTAGGAGATGAAAGTGTAAACAGGTAGCTGTGAAGCACAGCGGTTGGGCACAGGTGGGCCAGGGGTACTGTGCATACTCCTGTAGCTAGAAATGTTCCAGGCTTGATAGAGTATGCCAAACTGTGATGTAAGGTTGAAACGTGAACCTGTATGTGTTCTGTAACCTGTAAAGCAAATGGACCAGGATTCTGCTACAAAAGCTTGCTATGACAGGGCTACACAAGGAAACAGATAAAGGCATAATTTGTACTGTGGTTACATATCACAGACTGGGATGTTAGGGAGGACTGTTCACAAGCCAGGACATTTCTTACTGAGAAACTGACTATATTCAACAAACCTTAAACCACAAAATCAGCAGCATGTCTTTGGTTAGAGTTCATAAAGCCAGTGCCTAAACTGGGAAGGAAAGAAATCATCTTCGTGATTCCATCCCTGACAAGCATTGGAGCACACATCTTGTCACAGTTAGTCCCACCGTAAGCTCAGGGGACTGACCTTTTATTCCCATTAGTCATTACCCTCTTTGTCATTTATGGACAAGGGACTTGGGAAGATACACAAGTTTAATAACCTCCCCTGACAAGCTGGTCCATCTGACCCAGCACAATTTTCTGGAGAAGCTACAAGCTTTGAATTAGTTTGTAACCATTTGATTCTTGTCTGCATATGGGGCCATAAGAGGATCAGAGTAAAACACCAACATGATCCTGTGGCCCGAGGTCATTTATTGGTTGTGAATAGTGGAAGGGAAAGAGGCATGTAGAGCTAATAAAGGATTGTGCCTGCCTGGAAACCAACAAAGTGATGCTGTGTGCTTGTGTCTGGGAGGTAATAGTCACATGAGCTAGAGGAATGAGGGACACAAAGAAGGATCTTCAGAAGCAGCAGGAGACCATGAGATTTGTGCCCAGACTGTAGCTAAGATCATCTCCTTGTGAGTGAGGAAAAGAAAAAACAAAAAAGCAAACCATGTGATCAAGCAGTGTCAAGGAAGGAAGCGCTTGAGACCAGCTTTTTTATCAGAATAAACATAAAAAATCTTACATGTTCTCCTGTTTTTCCTAGAGCTGTGCATGAAGTCAGAAAATTTGGAATAACCTTATCCAGGCAATATTTTTCCTTTGTCTCAGTGGACTTGGAATTTGGGGGAACATCCTAATATCTGTGAGACATCTGTATACATTTGTCATGAGCACTGAGAAGAGGCCCATACACCTTGTCCTCATCCACTTGGCATTTTCAAGTATCATAATTATCTGTAGCACATGTGTCAGAGATACAGCCACAGTGTCTTCCTTCAGAAACTTCCTAGGTGCTGATGGTTGTAAAACTGTGGTTTAACTGTGTTCTGGTTTGTCTTCCATTGCTGTGACCAAACACTCTGACCGACACCAACTTGGGGAGGAAAGGGTTTATTCAGCTTACATCTCCTGGGTCACAGTTCATTACTTAGGGAGCCCAAGACAGGAACTCAGGCCAGGAACCTGGAGGCAGGAGCTGAAGCACAGGCCATGTTCACTGGCTTGCTTGCTTTCGCTCATGCCCAGCCTGCCTTCTTATACTGCCACTGCTCAACAATCAAGACAATACACCACAGATGTGGCCACAGGCCAATTCAATGGACCAAATTCCCCAATTGAGGCTCCCTCAACCCAGGTGTGTCAAGTTGACACTAAAGCTATCCAGCACAACTGGCAAAGGTGGCCCCCGGGGCCTTTCCATCTGTACCACCTGTCTCCTCAGCCTGGTCATGGCTGTCACCATCAATCCCAGGATGAACTTATGGGTAAAACTGAAGCCTCAAACTGCGTGGCAAGTTCTTCCCCATCTCGTCCTCTTCTGGATCTTAAATTCTCTGATAAGCTACAACTTGCTCTACTACATCTCAGCAGGCGGCACAATGAACAGGTCTGGAGTTGGAGTGCACACTGGGCATTGCTCTATGCTGCCTTCCATGCACACAGTTAAGTGGCTTTTCCTCTCTCTCATGGCTCTTTGTGATGTCATCTCTCAGAGTCTCATGGGCTGGAGCAGTGTCTCCATGGCTCTCCACCTGTATCAACATCACAAGCGTCTCCTCTACCTTCATAGCTCCAGATTTGCAAACAATTCCAGCCCAGACATCAGAGCCACACAGAGTACTCTCATTCACATTGCCTGCTTCCTCTTCTTTTCTTGGGCAGGTTTCATGTTCTCCTTGTACACAGGTTCCACAGTGACACAAGATTCAATAACATTAATTATTAAAACATTGCTTGAAGTTGGTTATGCTGTACTTGGCCCCTGTTTGCTGATCACCAGAGATGTCCACGTTGCTAAATCCTGCTATGATCACTAAGAAGAGCACACATTAGCTTCCTGGTCTAATTCTCCATGCCCTAAATGAACATATAAGCAAACACTTTGCCCTAGTGAACTTCAGGAGAGGGGGGACATAGCTTTGGCATGTAGCATAGACACTGTACTGAAGTCATTACGCAGCCCAGGCTGCCATTCAGCCTTCACCATACTAAACCCTGGGATTGCAGGCATTCCCCACCACACCAATATCAGTGCTCTTCTTTATAGTACAGCATTAAGTTAATAAAGTCTGGCACCACAAAGTATTAGAGGAACTCAGGATTTCTAGGACCTTGGAAAATGATTCTTACCATCTTCTCATCTCCACCAGCCCAGTCATGTTTCTTCTAGCTTATTAGCAGTAGGAGAAAATATGAGAAGTGACTCTGCTTCCGGACACCAGGAATGCATTTCTTCCAAAAGCCAGAGGACAAGGACAAGATAGGGAAGGCAGAGGTCAGGAGACGTCTTTTATCTGAGGTCGACTGCAGGGCAGAGATGCCAAAGAGAGAAGCTAAGTCACCTCAGCACAGCAGGCTTGGTCAGCAATTGGTTGGCACTACAGGTCTCCAAAAATGCTAAGAAAATTGGTCACAGTGCTGCGGGACACTTCTCATCAGGCACACAACCACGGGACGCTCTGGCAGATAGCTCTTTGAGAGGATGCAATGGCAGGTGTGGAAAGGACGCTGTGGGCTTCATTGGAGCACTGCGGTGCAAACATCTCCCAGAGTGCTCCACTGGAGCGCAGGCTCCAACTCAGGTCCCTCATTACATCCCACAGGGAGTATGGGCATGTGCTCAGCTCTCTGTGCCCCCTCCATCCTGCCCAGGGATCCAGAGTTCTGGCTACATCTTCCAGAATGCTGCCCAGCCTACAGGATCCAGAGTTCTGGCTACATCTTCCAGGATGCTCCCCAGCCCACAGGACCCAGAGTTCTGGCTACATCTTCCAGGATGCTGCCCAGCCTACAGGATCCAGAGTTCTGGCTACATCTTCCAGGATGCTCCCCAGCCCACAGGACCCAGAGTTCTGGCTACATCTTCCAGGATGCTCCCCAGCCCACAGGATCCAGAGTTCTGGCTACATCTTCCAGGATGCTCCCCAGCCCACAGGACCCAGAGTTCTGGCTACATCTTCCAGGATGCTGCCCAGCCCGCAGGACCCAGAGTTCTGGCTACATCTTCCAGGATGCTGCCCAGCCCACAGGATTCAGTTGCTGACTCAGACCATGAGGCTGAATCCCAGGAGCTGCTTCTATACAGGCAACAGACAGATGGGCCCTGAGGACTCCCAGCAACCACCCAGCCCCAGTGGTCCAAGCAGCTGTTTGGGATGGAGGCCCCATGTCGGCTCTGTGCCTGTGCCCCAGCGACGCTGGTCCTTGAAGTGCTATTCACCAAAGCTGCCCGTCAACTTGTTCCAGTTCCTGCTTGAGGAGAAAAAGAAAGATACAGCAGTTCCTGAAGACTGGGGCTGAACAATTCTCCCTGCAGATGAGGGTGCAAACAGCGACTCCTCCTCTGCTTCCCTCTCTGGTCTGGGAGTTGAAACACTCAGAGAAAGCAGACTACAGGCCCAGCTGTAGGTCTCAGACTAAGTTTATGGAAAGGCCACCTTCTTTACAGTATTCTGAGGTTGGTACTTGGCTGGGGGCAAAGACTGTCACTCCAAAGACTGAGTGTTCCCGGCTAGTATCTAGTCTGAGGGGATAAATGAGCAAGAACGTGAAGTGAGGAGCCAGAGAGGGAGAGAGAGAGAGCTCAGCGTTCAGAGCACTGATTCCTCCTTCAGAGGACCCTGGTTTGGTTCCCAGCACACACATGGTGGCTAACAACCATCCTAACTTCAGTTCCAGGGGAACTGACCCTTCTTCAGACCTCTGGGTGCATTACAGGACATGAGTGTACTTGCACACATTCAGCCAATATAGTCATGCACATAAAATAAAAATAAACAGCCGGGCATGGTGGCACACGCCTTTAATCCTAGCACCTGGGAGGCAGAGGCAGGCAGATCTCTGGAGTTCAAGGCCAGCCTGGTCTACACAGTGAGTTCCAGGACAGCTGGGGCTACAGGGAGACCCTGTCTCAAAAAGACCAATAAATAAATAAATAAATAAAATTAAAAGTAATATGTAATCAATCTTCAGTTTATAAGAACTAGTACACATGTGCATGGTCCCCACAGGTATGCTAAGCCAACATATCCACCACCTCCCTAGCAAGTAGGTGGTTGGTGTCATGACAGCACCTGAAATCTCTCAGCGAGTTCCCAGTGCACAGCACAGTAGTGACTGCAGTCACCATGCTGGGCACTACATGTCTGTAAATAAAGAAGAAACTTCTAAAGGTTGTCCCCACCCTCCGAGAACTTCAACTGGTATTATCTCAAGGAAGTTACTTAGCACTTCCTGTCTGTCAGAGGTTCCCCTGGGAATAGTGAGCTGGAGACCAACAGGAAAGGAGATGTCAGGACAGAACATCCGGGGCAGGAGCTTGGACTGTGGGACTACAGAAACAATAGACCCAAAGAATTAAAATCTCTCCAGGAGTCCCACAACCTTGGAAGAGAAAGGGGGCAGCCTGGTGCTATCCAAGGAGGAACTTGTCTCTCAGGAAGAGGATTCCCCAAGTGCACATTTAATGGAGTGCTTTCTTGTTTGCTGTAAAGTTGTAGCATAAGTAGAGAAGGAGGAGAGACAGGAAGAGTCTGTCTCTTCCTGATCTAGCCAAACCTTAAATATATTTTGTTTATCAATTTGTTTCCTCATTTCCAAAAAGAACTGGTGATTTTTTCCCATTTTTCATGTCTGCCTATGTGTGGTGAGCAGGCGACTTTTGCATCTTTGCATGTGAGTGGGCACAAGTCGGGAGGAGGGCACTGGAGCACATGCATTTGTGGGGAATTGGCCTTAAAATTAACTTTATTCATTGAGTCATGGTCTCCCAGTCAAAACCACAGTTTGCCAGTGTAGCCAGCTTACTGGGAACCCTGTGGCTCTGGCTTCTGGAATTACAGGCGTCTGCCATGCCTACCTGACATTAATGTGGGTTGTTCTTCATGCTTACAAGGCAAACATTTCAACCAATGAGACATCTCAGCCAGTTTTTATAAATCTTAAGTGCCATACTGTAACAAGCAGATATCCTGAACCTGAGCACAGCTTGCTGGACAAACCGGAATGACCAATGGGAAGGCTAAATCCATGCTCTGTAACAATTTCAGATGGTTATTTCTTGTTGCTTTCTGCCAACACGCTAGAGAAATTCCTAAGAATTAACTGTATAAATCAATTAAGGACATCCTGAGACCTTAGAGTTTGGCCCCTAAATACATGGAAGGGTCATGACTGCAGCCGGGTTGGAGCCCAAGCAGGACCTAGCAAGTATCTCTCCAGTCTCTCTCTCTCTCTCTCTCTCTCTCTCTCTCTCTCTCTCTCTCTCTCTCTCTCTTTCTCTCTCTGTCAGAACATGATATCCACAGTCCACCTGAGACCAGCATCCTGTCTGAAAATGATGCCAAGAGAATTATGACACCTACCGATAAATGGCACAGTGGGAAAAAGTAGGGGACCACTGGTGACACATCTGTATGACTGTCCTGCAAGTTAGACAGATACCATCTTCCTGAGCTCAACTGCCAAATATCACAGCTGGACGCGTTGACTGTTGATGCTTCCAAATGAGGAGAGGAGAGGAAGAGTCATGAAATCCTCACCTGAGTGGCACCCACACCTTCCAACCCATGGTGGGCAATTTGGCACTGATTGCACATGACTTCTAGAAGACCTGGAATACAGAGGCTGGGGAAGACTTCAAGATAGGCTCTCTACGCAACCATGGGGAAGCCACCATTCATGCTTGAGGGAAGACTTTCTGCTGTGGAATTAGAGGGGGGAACACTCAGACTCTGATAAGAAGCCTCCTGCCAACTGCTCTGTAACTTAGCCCAGTGAACTCATTGGGTTCCCAGAGTGCATTGGGACAAAATAATACTTCAGGTTGCTGTCGGGTCCAGTGGAGAAGAGGATGGACGTTGTTGACGTCTATCCCCCATAGAAGGAGTTTTAGCAACAAATCCTTATAGTTGAGGCAAAATTTCACAATGTGAACCAAGAAGAAGAGAAACAAAGATAGAAAGTGTGGCTCAAGGTGACAACCCTGCAGAACAGCTTCTCAACAGAGGTGAAGGGTATGCATGAGGATGTCAGCAAGCAGAGCTTCACACACTGGCACGCCCCTGTCAAACAGGAGAGCAGCGGCTACCCAGTCCTCCCTAGTGTGACTGACCTCAGGGCAGGTGAGGCACAGACAGCTGGGAAAGAGCACAGCAGAGCTGGAGTGACAAGCAGAACTTACAGCCTCCCTTGGAAAGCTCAAAACGCACCCTGGACAGAGCAGATCCACCCCCTCTGAGGAGTTGCAGCCAGGAGCAGAGGCTTGGGCAATCTCTCAGAAGCGGTGCCCACAAAAAAGAAGAAGCTGGCTGTTGGGACTCATTTGATGACACCCAGCTCCCAACCAGGGACTCTTCAGTTGCCCCAAATGACCCAGAGACCCAAGTAAGCTGCCTGCACCCCTGCTACTGGACCATCTGTTAGATAACCCTAAAGCCCCTGGCCTGCTTAACAGTGACAACACCTTCTCCAACCCCTCTCCCTCTCTTTGGAACACACCAGATCCCAACAGACTCTCCTCAAGGTACTGTGCCAACCATCCTACATGGGGAAACCCAGGTTCCTTACTCCCTTCAGGACTCACCAGAGCCCTGCCAGCTGACTGACCAGGACCCTCCCATTGTATTATCTGGCCTTGAAACCCAGTATACATGACCAGTATACACTACCAGGAGAAGCAGTCCAAGCTCCCTGACCATGCCACTGCAGACCCCAGATTATCACAGATGAACAAAGGAAATCCACAACCCAACCCTGCTGGGACGTTGCCCGTCCAAGGCGTTGGAACCAGCCCTGCTGAAAGAAGGTGACTTGAACAAGAAGAAAGGAAAAAAGCAACGAATAACTCCAGATGGGAAAAATCTAAATGCAGAAATAAAAACAACACAGAAAAACAAAATAACATATCTCTTCCAAAAACACAAATTTCATAGTCATGGACACTAAGGAAAATGATGTGGAAGAAGTTCCAGACAAAGAATTCAGAATGATTACCACTAAAATAACTCAAAGAAGACAGAGTGACTCAAAGAAGGAAGTCAGTCTAATACATGAAAATAGAATTCCACGTGCTGAAGAAAACTCAAAATGCAATTATGCTTGAGATGGGGAACTCAATAAGCCAATTGAAAACCTCAGTGGAAAACCTGAGAATGGACCCTGTCCCAATCCGAGAGTCAGGGATGGAAGATAAAGGACAAAGAAGAGGAACTGGATCACTCATTGAAAGTCAATGAAAAAAAAAAAGAAAGTCAATGAAAAATATACATATACATACACACAAATATATTGAACATGGGAAAGCTTAGAACACTATGAAAGGCCTAACCTTTGAATTATAGGCATAGTAAGAGAAGTGTTCCTTAGGGAAGGCATTGAAAATATCTTCAGTAAAACTCAAAGAAAATTTCCCAAACTTTAGAGAAATGGATGGCCATCCAATCCAGGTAAAGAGGCCTACAGAACACCAAACAGGTCCAGAAAAGAAATTCTCCATGACATGTTATATTTAAACCTTAAAAACACAGAATAAAGAGAGGGTCCTGATAGCTGCAAGGAAGGGCAACTCACAAAGACAGGACCATGAGAACAGCACTTGATTATTTGGCAGAAATGTTTAAAGCCAGAAGAGCCTGGAAAGGTGTGTTCCAAGTCCTGAAAGACCGTTAACTGTCAACCCGGGCTGCTATATGCAGAAAAAAACAGTCTATTAAAATCGACAGAGAAATACAAATTCTCCATGATAATAACAAAGAAGTGTATGACATGAGGCCAGCTCTAGGGGGGATCCTAGAAGGAATCTGAGCAGAAGGGTGGACACATGGAAATGGACACTGTACCACATGGGTACAGGTGTATGCAGTCAATACACTTAGGCACATAAAATAAATAATATTTTTTTGTCTTTTTGAGACAGGGTCTCCCTATAGCCCTAGCTGGCCTGGAACTCACTCTGTAGACCAGGCTGGCCTTGAACTCACAGAGATCCATCTGCCTCTGCCTCCTGAGTGCTAGGATTAAAGGCATGTGCCACCATGCTCGGCTTAAAGATGGTTCTTAGGTGCCATGTGGGTGCTGGGAATCGAACCCAGGTCCTTTGCACGAACAGTCAGAGCTCTTAACCGTTGAGCCATCCCTCCAGCCCCATAAATAATATATTTTTAAAAGAAGTGTCCTTAAAGCCTTATAATATAGATGAATTGTTTTTGAAAGCTAAAAGGAGTAGGGGACAAAGTAATGTAAAGCACTTATGACAAAGACGTCGGCTGTCAATGGGCACAGGCAGCACAAGGGGTCTGTGAACTTGTCCTGCTCCTGTTTACATGTTCAGGAGTCTCAGTCTGATCGCCATTCGCTCTATTTCTGCTAAAGA
The DNA here is from genome assembly GCA_009823505.1 of Rhizomys pruinosus. Lineage (NCBI taxonomy): Eukaryota > Metazoa > Chordata > Mammalia > Rodentia > Spalacidae > Rhizomys > Rhizomys pruinosus. The sequence continues at coordinate 1,303,332 of VZQC01013306.1, forward strand.
TCAATTTACCAGATAAAAGGAAAGGGTTTATTCTGTGTCTCAGACGCTGTTCTCCCAGTGCATCACAATGTGGACATTAGGGAAGCTGGACACTGGTCTGGAGACACGGAAAGTTGCATACACAGAAATTTGGCTAGCTGCTTCTAGATTCATTTCATATGCTTCCTATTAAAATAATTAACCCCCTGGGGCTGGAGAGATGGCCTAGCGGTTTAGAGCACCGACCGCTCTTACAGAGGACCCGGGTTCGATCCCCAGCACCCACATGGGGGCCAAGAACCGTCTGAAACTCCAATTCCAGGAGAACTCCAGTTCCAGGGGAATCCGGGACCCTCTTCTGACCTCCATGGCATTGCACAACACGGGTGCACAAACTTGTATGCAGACAGTACATTCATACACATACAGAAATAAATAAAATTTAAAAATTAAAAAAAAATAAAATAACCCCAATTAAGCTTGAAGTAACTTCTGAAAAAAACAAATGTAATTGTGGAGGAGATGGAGAGCCGCACTTCAGGAACAGACTCTGCAGAGGCTTCCTTCTCCCTCACCCAATGACAGCTTTAAAAAAAAAAATGAAGTCTGGTGACAGCTCATGGGGGCCAAGAGCCACACAAATCCTGAGAGCACAAATATGGCCTGGGAAGAGTCACCTCCCCAGAGCACTGCACCGGAGCCTGTGAGCACACAGGCCTCGAGGTAAGTACCCTGCAGCCCTGTGAATTCCTGATCTATGTCATGTAGAACTTCATTAGAAACAAAAATCTCTTTGGCTGAGCAAGGGAGTTGTCTATGAGCCTCCGAACCTCCATACAAACTTTGTACTTATGTGAGAAACATAAAAGAAATATACTGTCTTTTCTATCAAATGATTAAAATGAGACAAAATTACATTTTAAAAAATGTAAAGGAGGGCTGGAGGGATGGCCTAGCGGTTAAGAGCGCCGACCGCTCTTGCAGAGGACCCGGGTTCGATCCCCAGCACCCACATGGCGGCTGAGAACCGTCTGTGACTCCAGTTCCAGGAGAACTCCAGTTTCAGGGGAATTGAGACCCTCTTCTGACCTCCGCGGCATCGCACGACACGGGTGCACAGACGTGCATGCAGACAATACATTCATACACATAACAATAAAAAAAATTTTTTTTTTTTAATTGTAAAGGAGCAACTTGGAAAAAATGAAAATTCCTTGAGGTTCAGCAGTTGAAATCACCGACATGGGGTCGAGGTTGCATTCAGTGCTGACAGTTGCAGTCGTCTTATGAACCATATTAAATCAGTTAATCATGTAAAATTGTGAGCCATCGTTGCCCACTCAGAGCGAGGCACAGGCCCAATAGGAATGAAAGCCCCGGCAGGACCCTATTGTGTGCATCTGCCTGCTTGGTTTGGTGAGACAGTGCACCTTCCACAGAACCAAACTTTTTGCCTTGTTCAACTACTTTGCATCATGTAATCATTTTCTTGAGACCCATTTCTAAGTGTGTTGTGCCTGCCAAGCAAATATAGAGCTTTCTCTCTCTCTCTCTCTCTCTCTCTCTCTCTCTCTCTCTCTCTCTCTCTCTCGTCTCTGACTGGAGGTCTTAGATATTGATTCTCATCCTGAGAAGTGCATTTCTGTACCCTACTGTGGTGGCCTTGGATGTGGAGATATTCCTTAGTTACAGAACTAATGGAAACCCAAAATCAAAATAAATTAGCAGTGAGGAGATAAGGGCCCAAAGCAAGCACTGCAGCAAGCAAGTAAACTTCTGCATGAGCCAGGCGAGGACAGGACTCAGTGGAAATGGAGCTTCTTGGAGAGTAAAAGCATTAGTGAGACACAACTCATGTCATGAGATTACTTTAAAAATGGGAAACAAGGCTGGAGAGACAGCTCAGAGGTTAAGAGTACCGACTGCTCTTCCTGAGGACTCGGGTTCAATTCCCAGCACCCACATGGCGGCTAAGACACATCTTTAAGCCTGGCATTGTGGTGCACACCTTTAATCCTAGTATTCTGGAGGCAGAGGCAGACAGACCTCTGTGAGTTCAAGGCCAGCCTGGTCTATAGAGTGAGTTCCAGGCCAGCTGGGGCTATAGGGAGACCCTGTCAAGGAAGGAAGGAAGGAAGGAAGGAAGGAAGGAAGGAAGGAAGGGAGGGAGGGAGGGAGGGAGAATACAAGAAACGTTCAGTGCAGGGAACTGAGTAACTCTAGAGGAAGTAAAATCTAGGGAAGATGGAGAAAGAGAAGGTACAGGAACTGCTGCCCACTGCAGAGGGGTTGGGGGGTGTGAGTAACACCATGGAAAATGAGAGGATGAGGAAAGAGAAAAAGCATGATTCTTGCTCTGACATTCCAGGTAATCCATTAGGATGAATGGTGAGATTCCAGGAGTACAATTCCCAAATTTAGAGAAAAAAAATTGAAGTACTGCCCTTTTGGTTGGGTCCTCCCAGATGCTGACTGAGTCTAACTGCGATGCATGATAAAGCGCAAAGCCAGTGCAGACTTCCGTTCCAGGGCTCCAGACTTCAGGGGCCGAAGAAGCAATTCAGGTAGAGTGCAAGAAACTTTGGCACATGCACCAGTATTGTGGAGGTAATTTCTGAACAAAAGGGAGAAGAATCAGCAGATTAAGAATGAATGTGTCGTCTCTAACTCCAGTTCCAGGGAAATCTGACGCCCTCTTCTGACCTCCGCGGCATCCCACGACACGGGTGCACAAACCTCCATGCAGACAATACATTCATACATATAAAAAATAAATAAAGATTTACTTAAAAAAAAAATGGGTGTGTCAGCTTCACAGAGAATGTGCTAAGGACAGGAGCCCAGGACTCAGGACAAGAATGTGCTGAAAAGGGGACCTGTGAACCTCTGTCCTCTGAAACAATGCCAAATAAATAAGAGCTGGAGTCCCTATCTTCTAAATGGGATCTCCTTGATCGCCTGCCGCCTCCTCTTGTCCCTGGAGCCCCACGGCCAGCTCAGCTCGTCCTCAGGCTCTTGTTTCCCCATTGCTTCCCAGATTAGAAGGTAAATTTAGACAATACCGGGAACTCCCCTTCTCAACAAAGGAATCCCTTTGATGTTCCCACCCAGGGAGGTCCCCCTCCCCTGACCCCCCCCACACGCCTTTAATCCTAGCACTTGGGAGGCAGAGGCATGCTGATCTCTATGAGTTCAAGGCCAGCCTGGTTGATCCTGGAGAGGACCTGGGTTCTATTCCCACTGTAACTCCAGCTCTATGGGAGCCAATGTTCTCTTCTGACTGTCACAAGCATTGCCCTACACAGGTGAGTTTACTCATATGCAGGCAATACATAGAATTTTTTTAAGTACACCGGGTCCTTTAAGTATAAAGAGCTTCACTTTGTTTTCACTTGTGCTCAGTGTGCTACTTATAATTGGCTTTTCTTGTTGAGAAACAATAACAAAATGAGAAAACACCCTGATCTAAAAGTATATCTCTACTCCAGAATCAAAAAGGGAAATTGTTAAACCAGTCCAGCCTTAAATATCCCCATTTCTTTGTGGGAAGCCACAATTGGCTCTGTCTCTGAGGTGTAATGTATTTAGGGCAGATTATACAGGAAATAGAGTTTTCAAGTTAGGCTGTGTAATCATCCAGGAAGTTGCTCCACATTCTTTTCTCATAAGCTTAGTGATTCACGTAACTGGAATATCACCCCACTAAAGTTTGATGCCTGCCAAGTTTTACATTGTAAAAATGTATATAATTTCATGCATTGTGTATTTATTTAAATATTAATTTTTTTTAATTTTTTTTATTAACTTTATTTCTGTATGTGTATGAATGTACTGTCTGCATGCAAGTTTGTGCACCTGTGTCATGCAATGCCGCGGAGGTCAGAAGAGGGTGTCGGATTCCCCTGGAACTGGAGTTCTGGAATTGGAGTTTCAGACGGTTCTCGGCCGCCATGTGGGTGCTGGGGATCGAACCCGGGTCCTCTGTAAGAGCAGTCGGTGCTCTTAACCGCTAGGCCATCTCTCCAGCCCCTTAAATATTAAATTTTAAGGATATTATATATGTAGTTAATGTCAAGATTTTCTTTTATTTATTTATTATTTATTTATTTTATGTGTATGAACTGTCTGCATGCAAGTTTGTGCACCCGTGTCATGCAATGCACGTGGAGGTCAGAAGAGGGTGTCAGATTCCCCTGGAACTGGAGTTAAAGACGGTTCTCAGCCACCATGTGGGTGGCATGCCTTTAATGCCAGCACTCAGTGGATCCAGTGAATCCAAGGCCAGCCTGATCTACATAGTGAGTTCCAGAAAAAAGAAGAAAGAAAGAAAGAAAGAAAGAAAGAAAGAAAGAAAGAAAGAAAGAAAGAAAGAAAGAAAGAAAGAAAGAGAAAGAAAGAAAGAAAAGAAAGAAAGAGAAAAAAGAAAAGAAATAGATTCTGATATGGAGAACTGAATACTCCGGTAGAGTGAGATAAATTTACAATACATTGTAACACTCAGTATGAGTGTTACAATTGCACAACAGGACATTCCAGACTCAACTAGTGCCCCTTCCCCTTGGATGAGGACACAGACCTCACCAGAGTAAATCACATGCTTGCCTTGTTACACGATAAGCATGCATGGAAAATAAGACTTGCCAGAATCTGTTGCTCCTGTTCCCAGCGTAGGCCAGACCACAGAACTCCCTCCTATCAGTGTGGAGGGCACTCTCCCCTCATCTCACCTGACAGGGGAATGGATTCTCTCACCCAGTGGGGAACTTTGAAGCCTGTACCCATGTCCTGAATGTCTCAAGCAACAGAGAGGTAAACAACAATATCTGTGTACTCAATGCCTCCCAAACGGACATATAGTGCTACTGTGCATAGGGAAAGCTGTACTCAAGCCTCCCACCCCACTGGTGTGAGATCTGTGCACTTGTTCAATTGGCCATATTTTTACCCAGCCTTCAAGTCTCCTAATAACAGGGCATGGGTCATTTGATCTTCACTTTGACTCTATAATAGTCTCCCGGGCTCAGTGTGCTACTGAGGCAGTTCCAAATAGCTGTGGATTCAGACTGCATTCTGGTGGTCAGCAATAAATAGGAATGTAGAATACTCAGCCATGATTTATCAGTTATACCACAGATGCAGCAAACCAGCTGGATATCACCAGGGGAATGGCTTGGAAGAAAGGGATCACACTGGTTATGATTGGAGCAGAAAGGGGAGGTACTTGTATTAATCTCACTTTTATTTCCCAAAATACAGTTCTGATGGGACTTTTACGAAGGCTTTTTAAGAGCTAACTACTTCATCCATTGAGTTAGCTGAAAATTCAGGAATAAGTCACCTTTTGCCTAATCTTATGGAGTGATGGCTTAAACAGTAGACTGGGGAAATGTCTCCAGCCCTGACTGCACTTGTTATGGTCCTAAGAGTCGTGATTTCCACTGAATGTTGTGCAGTCACAAGCACATGAGTGGTACTGAAATGACTAATCAAAAGAGGAATACGATCTAGGTTTAAAATTGATATTAAGGGCTGGAGAGATGGCCTAGCGGTTAAGAGCGCCGACCGCTCTTACAGAGGACCCGGGTTCAATCCCCAGCACCCACATGGCGGCCGAGAGCTGTCTGAAACTCCAATTCCAGGAGAACTCCAGTTCCAGGGGAATCCGAGACCCTCTTCTGACCTCCGCGGCATTGCACGACATGGGTGCACAGACCTGCATGCAGACAGTACATTGATACACATACAGAAATAAATAAAATTTAAAAAAAATCGATATTAAAAAATCCACATTGAAACTTTACATTTCTAAATATCAGTTACTAACCATGCCTTTCAGTCCATTTATAACCAACCGCAGAGTTCAGAGGAAACAAGGTAACTTCAGAGACCAAATCTGCATTACATATATCAATGACAGCCTCTTCCATATCACAGAATCACTATAATATGACAAGTGTTTGCAAATATGTATCAGTCACTACTGCTGCTTTCTTGGAAGTGTATTTTATGATAGAAGTGCTTCTACCTAGGAAGGAAGAAATGGTTTTGCAGTTTGTCAAGGGAATACTTTTCTTCTCTGTGACAGCTTTGGGCACTCTGGGGAACATCTATATTTCTGTGAATTACATGTTCAGCTTGGGGACAGGCACTGAGAAGAAACCTATACACCTTATTCTCATCCACTTGGCTTTCACAAACATCATAATCCTTCTTGCAAAATGTTTGCCAAGGACAATAGAAGGTTTTGGTTTTGGAAACTTCCCAGATGACGAAGGCTGTAAAATCGTTGTTTACTGGAGAGGGCAGCCCGAGGCCTCTCCATCTGCACCAGCAGTCTCCTCACCCTGCTCCAGGCCATCACCCCCAGCCCCAGAGCATCTTCATGGAAGAGGCTCAGGCCAAGGATTGCAGGGCACATCCTTCCATTCTTTTCATTCTTTTGGATGCTCAATTCCTTGGTAAGTATGAACATGATCGTTCTATCAGAAGCAATAGTCTGAATATATCACAACTTGAGAATCATGACAACTACTGTTCTTTTATGCCTGAGAGTCAGAAAACAAAGTGGATTGTTCTCCCTCTCATGGTCTTCAGGGATGCAGTATTTCAGGGGGTCATGGCTGGGGCCAGCGGCTACCTGGTGTCTGTTCTCCACAGGCACCGCCAGCGTGTCCTCTACCTTCAGAACTCCAAGTTTCTCTACAGAACTCCGCCCGAACTGAGAGCTGCTCAAAGTGTCCTCCTTCTAATGCTGTGTTTTGCGTTCTTCTATTGGACAAACTGTGGCTTTTCTCTATTTTTGAGTCTCTCTTTAGCTAACAATTCTGTGTTAAGCAATATTCAGTCCCTTCTGACTCTTGGTTATCCAATTTTCAGCTCACTTGTGCTGATTCTCAGGATCTTCTGAATGGGTGTTGGTGTGCTCAGTGGGAGAAATGGAGAAAATATCTTATTTTTCTGTACATTAAATGTGAAAAAACCTTAGTTCTGGTAATACTGTAGGTAAAACAAAACCCCACTGAGGCTGCTTAAATATGTCTTCATTCTTACACAATATTCCTGTGACTCATAGCCCTAAGCTGACATAGAGACATAGAGATCTTAGCAGATTACAATGATACAGAAAACTCATTCTCCAACTGGCCACCCTGGAGAAGTAGCTTTAATTGTCGGATTTATGAAAACATTTTCCCAGTACCAGGGTTCCCATAGTAGGAAGCATGAAGACAAAGTTGGTCAATTTTCTTAATATTACTAGTGCATCTCTCCTTTTCACCAAAAATTTATCTTAGACCTCTTGCTACTATTCTTAGAGAATTACATCAGGCAAAATGTTATACATTATAGGGTTATTATTTCCCAAACACAGCTTAAATATTAACACAGGGAGCCTAGGTTTGGGCTGCTTGAAAATATCCTTTGTAAAAAAAAAAAAAAAAATTAAAAAAAAAG